>JAYRBW010100458.1:0-19616 GCA_036023295.1 Invenusta paracnida
TACTTAGTAATCAGCACCAGCTATCGATTATTTAGAGGCTAACTGGCGGAGACAATTTTCTCATTGGCAAACAGGCATACTAAATTTTCGTCTCACTCCGTCTAAGGATTCTTTGTCTATGGGCTAAACGCCTTCGACTATATAACCTCAATTGTGAAATATGACTCAGGGACGCGTCAATGTACTCATCAGACACAATGTTCTCCTTAAAAGCAACATACCCAGCACAGTAGAATAAAGTAGATTGTTCTTCACTTAAATAAGAGAATCGCATGCAATTTTGGCTTTATCCACCCATTGTAAGTTTTCTTTTGTATTATACTCCGCCTTGTAACATTCTACAGTTGGATGATCATAAATTGTTTCCAGACCGAGGTTAACAACAACTTTCATTCGACAAACTAGACGAGCACTTTGTAGAACTTGTTTGACTGTGACTGTTACGTAGGTCCCGCCACTCATCTGGCGGTACACACCGAATTCACCTTCCAGGCTGTCGAACTGAAATTTTGTCAGAAGAATGTTTTGAAAACTGTATCAATTTCCGATCTTGGTCACAATCAAAGGCTTGGCAGTTTTTTAATGGTCTGTCATACGTAAATTTTTCTTGAGCAAATTTAACAATGTCTTCAACATACGTCAATACTAGATCGTTATTGGAAATAATGCTGTCCGTTATCAAACGTTTGTTAACCCCGCCGAGACCGTTAGTTACATTTTTAAATTCACTTGTCTCACCGAAATTTGAAATAATTTCTTTGAAACCAAAATCTTGTCCTACAAAGGAAAGATCGCGGAGCGTATGTCGCGATTTGAACTGAACAGAAGCAGCCATCTGTGTATCTATGCCATCTGGTAATATCTTTTTCTGCATACTGTTTGCAATGATCTATGATAACTTCAGTACACCTGTGTACTAAATGACTGTCGTGCTGGTTAATATCGGCCACAATGTTTACATTTTCGAAGAGCAATCGAGGATTCTCTTCCGTGCTTTTACGCTCATGTCGGTAAACAACACCAACAAACAAAGTTCTGGAAGATGCTTTCACGTGAGAGACTATTGTTTCCTCGGTAAATTGAATGGACAAATTCTCGCTGAAGTCAGCTATCAAAATTGCATCTGTTTGTGGAAGTCGTGATTGTAAATTTTGAAGTTCTTTCCACTGCCATTTTGCCCAAAATATGTGCATTGAAAAGGGGACAAGTTCGCTCACTAGTTCTGCTATAAGATCAGTTATATAACCCGTCATACTGTTCACCTCTTGGAATTTTTTCTTGGTTATTTCTCCAAGTTGTTTGTCTCTTTTCTCTTGTTCAATATTTTCCAACCGAGTCCACGTAACGACTTCCTTGGTGTCTTACAACAGTTTGCAGTAGACATCTAACAATACTTCAGGACCGCATGAAGTACAATCTCGGCTGATACATTTGGCTTTATGTTCGTCTTCATGTGTTTTTTTACTGCAAAGTGTTAATTCTGTAAGCTGTTTAGCGTTTGTAACAATTAAGTGATGCCTTTTTTGCGGCTGAGAATGTTTACTGAATTTAACTTGCGTCATCATTTATATTGCTTACATTGCTCTGGTACGTGCACACGCATTTAGCCCGTTTAGCTGATCCTTTCAAGGCGGTAACTACATTAATTGGACTCTACTTAAAAAGTGTCTTCATGCTATATTATATGCTTCTATATACGTATTGATTAAACTTATAATTGTATCATTTGAATCGAAGATAACCAATAGAATGTTTGACTGAACAAGACGGTGTAAATTGCGTAGTTTTGTAGGACAATAATAGTGCAAGCCATTTAGCCCCAAATCGGGGTCAGATAAAAAAAAATGCAAAACTACATATGAGTGTAGATTTGCTTACAAATACATATATCCTAAATAACATATTAAAAGTCTAAATCTATATCAAAACATGGGAAAACATAAAATTGTGATATTTCTGATTTCCTATATTAAAGAATATTATAGAAGATTTTCTGATTTTGGTACAATTTTGTCTAATTTTCATAAAAGTCCATATTTTTTAGAAAAAATAGTTTATTTTACTTTTAGATGACAAATTTCTTATCAATTTGTTCCTCTAAGTATTTTCTAACATTTAAAATAGAAACTAGCCTCATCAATTCCATAATTCAAATTCTCGACACATTACAATATTGATAATTAGCCAATTTTAGCCATAAAATACATATATATATATAAGAACAGTATTCTAAGGTATCAAGAATTTAAATTATCGCATTTCTGCGGCTAAATTTTATTTTAATTGTTAGGAAACACTTAGAGGAACAAATTGATAATAAATATGTTATCTAAAAGTAAAAATAAACTATATTTTTTATCAAAAATATGGATTTTTATGAAAATTAGACAAAATTGGACCAAAATTAGAAAATCTTCAATATTCTTTAATATAAGAAATCTGAAATATCACAATTTTACGTTGCCCCATATTTTGACAGCTTTAGCTTTTAGTAAATTATAAGGGCAATTATAATGTGCAATCAAAACTAAAGAGATTGGTAGTGTTGCAGTGAATTTTTCGCCGTGAAATTCTAAATGGCTTGAACTATTAAGTAAACCAGCTTATAGAAGGTAATTTTATTCCACTTTCTATGGTTTACTGTATGGTATAATGTATTTTTAAATATAATGTATAGTGTTATGTTCAGTTTGAGCGATAAAATAAGAGTTCATAGTGCATTCTATAAAAAATGCTAGTATAAACATCTATGCCACTTTTTCACGTTTACAAAAAGACACATTTTTGGTTGCATTTTCCTTACAAAAAGTTCCATAAGTTTTTTATTTATCAACCGGTCATTCTACAATTTGTAACAAAAATAAACCCATATATCTTCTTCTCAATAAAGCATTAATAATAGAATTTTAGTATCGTGAACACGCATAAAAATATTCATGGACACGAATAATAACTTGCTCAGAGACCTAGCCAAAATAAGTCAGGAAGACTCGAGGCGGCCTTACTCGTGATATAATAGCATACTCGAATCTTACTTGAGGCTTTCTCAAATCGATAATATCAATAAATTGCTTCTAACCCTTTCGTGGAAGTATTGATAAAAGCTTATGTATACGAACCCATAATCCTAAAGTACATAATATGTAAAATGTGGTTGCCGATCGTACTCCACGAGTTTTCCTTATCTTCCTCGAGAAAGCATCGATGAGATAACAAGCAAGAAAATAAGGAGTTAGCTATACTTTATAATATACTTTATTCAGTATGACAGAAAAGTGAGTTGGGATTGACTAGGGAATTAATATTAAAATCGAAATGATCTTATTAGTGTTTTCTAGGACTACGTCAGTTGGCTAATTTTCATTAGAAACGCTAAGTTTCTTACATGTTATGTTAAAAAGTGATTATAAAATTTGGGAAATAATTGAAAATTGTTGGTTTGAAAACAACTTTGCTCTATTTGGTACTCAGATTTTGATACCAAATAGCGATTCGTATATGCTTAGAGGAGGCAGTGGAATGTGCGAACACAATAATATAAAGCTAGCACAAATGTGGAGTGATCCTCTTTTCCAACTGGAACAGAGACTTAGCAACACATGGCTGACATCAAACCTTCGTATCTGAGGGGTCAATTTGGTGGATGAAGTGATTTGATCAATAAATTTGGAGATTTGTCTATTAATATTTCACTTGTTATAATTCTGAAAACATCAGGATGAAGGGTATATATATAAGATACGGGTACGGCCAACATGCAGCTATGAAATCTTGAAAGAACAATCTGGAGGAATAACGCTTAGTTCACTAAAAAAATCTAAGTGGGATGTATTAGAAAGACTTATAATGTGGTGATGTTTCTTAGTTTATATTAACAATGAACAAACATGTGTAGAAAAAGAACATGGCGAGGGATCATTGCGGTTGTGTAGATACTATTGATGTTGTGCATACGAAGAGAATTTACAGAACTCCTTCCTTGCCTTGGTTAAAATTATAACTTGCTACAACTTTATATTTATACTAGGTATAAAAGAATATAGAATATTTCTACGCGAGAAAAAGTTAAACAAGTTTTGGTCCAGGTACAGAATTTTTAACAGATCTGCACCTGCTATAAACGTTTTTTATGGAAATAATTACAGTTGGAATATATAGACACACACATATATTAATAGTATTCATAAAAAATATAAATATTTAAAATGGATTCTTTATATCAAAACTGGTGAACTTCACTTTTTAAATCTTGAAGTAAAGTCTATGGTTCAATATGTATATTAAGTTTATAAATATTATTAATTATTTATATTTACTTAATTACTTTATTTGGATTTGAAGGCTTAATCTGAATGTTCACTTATATCAAACATATTTCAACACTGCAGCGTCTCGTTTGAAATGCATAAGATTGTAATTTATTTGTCCTTTTTTCTTAAATCCATATCAAAATTGTTTCACACCACATTTGATTACAATTATAACATTTTTAGTGAATAATGTCTTATTACATTGGGCAAACTTAAAAAGTAATTAATAACTTGCTTTCAATCACGAAATAGATGCAACCATTTTTTATAATTTATAAAAATTTCCAATATTGTTTTCATAATTATTTTTTAAATTGTTATTAATTGAGATTTATATATAATTAATATCGGATGATAGCTGATACGACAGATGTATGCGTTGACATATTTACTAATTAAAGCTTATTTTAAATGTAATTTTAAAGAGTAATAAATATTAACTTATAAATAAAATATACATAATACATTTCAAACGCCTGTTGGTACATATACTTTAAAATATTTAAAAATCAGTTTATACAAATATTGCATAAGAATAAAATAATATAATGGGAAAAATAAAATAAATTAAGCATCAAATATAATCAAAGTATTCGATCATAAGTACCATCTTAACGAATTTATTAATTTGTATTTTCACAAAACACATCTAACACGAATAAGTTAGAAAAACACATTTGTATCATAATATGTCACAGTTATATTGTTTACAGGAATTTTTGGGGATGATAACAGACACCAATTATTTATAGGCAAAAACTTCACATGTAAGTAAACATAATAGTCACTCTAAATGTGTACCATAATTCCATATCAAACAATTATACATATTATAAAAAAATATAGGATGAAAGTTCAGTTAAAATGTAGAGAAGACTTGCTGTATGCTTCTTAAAAGTATTATTTTTTATCTTTTGCAAAAATACATAAAAACCTTAATGATGTAAACAATACATATATTCATATTTAAAATAGTATGATTAAGATCAAGTTGATTATATACAAAATTATTTTTGAGAATTGATGAAAAGTTTCCAGCATCCTAAAAAATTGCCCAACTATAAATATGTTGAAAACTTATTTTACCTAATTTAGTATGTTGAAAATATATTATTATAGTCCATATTGTCTATTATTATATATGTATAAGGGTGGTAGAAGCCTTTAAAAAGTATGATGTTGAATAAAGATATCTTAAAAGCTTTGGAGGAAATATACAGTTCAAAATTGTTCCTTAATGATCTAATATTTTATGATATAATAAGTAATTTTCTAATATGATTGTATTTCGATATAGGATATATATATATATATATATATATTATATACATATATATTTAAATGTATTATAAATGTATAACGTATACAGTCTGTACAAAAATTGTCAATATCATTGTTAATTCATAAAAGAATTGAATAAAATAAGAAGAGAACATTTTCAACAGATTTAAAAGAAAGAGGTTTCTGCTTTTATGGAATAATAAATCGAGAAGGAATGGAAGAAAACATAGATTTAAAAGGGAAAAAAAAGAAGAATCAAAGTAGGTAAGTCAACTCGAAACAGAGATGTGTAAGATTAATAAATAAATGCAGTCGATTTGTTCATGTTTCAAATTTGCGAAATTTACACTGAAATTTACATTGTAACAAATACAATAAAATGTGTATTATATGCATTATATCATAGTAACAATAATGAGGAAACTAGTAGCATCCAATGTATTAAATTAAGAGGAATGGTAGTGATAGTATTAAAATATTTCTCCGACAAAAATAACGCCGAGTTTATTTGTAATTTTTAGTTACAAAGTAACTATAATACATTTTTAAGGGAGTCTTCAATAAAGTTTATTATATTACCTTAGAAACATTGTGCTATATCATTTAGTCGAATTTAACTTAAAGACTCAGCTAATTGAATGAAATGAATTGTACTAACTGTGTATATATTTTTGTTATATCCAAAATGTTTGAATATATATATGTATGTATGTATGTATGTATGTATGTATGTATGTATGTATGTATGTATGTATGTATACTGCAGTATTATTTACACTTTAAGATACAAATAGAAGTGACAATATCCAACATTGGAAAATTATATATTACTAAAATAGTTTCCTTAATTCTATTTTTTAGTCTCAATTGTTTATCAAAATGTTAACATCGAATATGGACTGAATGAAGATTATCTACTAATATCATTACTTATGACTATCTCAATCATAGTTGATATGTCCTTATTATTGGATATCTAAAATTAATAGTAGATTTATATACCAATCTTCAGCTAATAATTAATTTAGATAAGAGAATTATCCTCAAATATTCCATTATAAATATCTCATCACACTCCATTGGGATGGATGCATTGCAAGTAATATATATTCTAAATAGTTACATTACAATTACAGAGAAATTGTAGCCGGTGTTTAAGTGTAGAATATAATGTTTTCTCGGTGCTACAAACTTACAACACATGCTATAGGTAAACTAATGAATTTAAGCAATTAATTTTATCCAAATAAGTCTAAGAATTCCATGAGGCATATATCACAATAAGCTCATCCAAACATCTGATATCTCATTATTACACAATTACATATTAATTCTGAATACTAAACTTTCATTAAACATTTTCATTGTCAAAATTACTTAACACATTTTTTGTTTAAATACGTCTTTTAAAAGGTATCTAATATATCATTCATAATTACTCTTGCTTTCACCGGTCAAACTAGAAAACGTGTCATCTTAAATTATGGAATAATCTATCAGTCTATAATTATATCTTCAGTAATCTATTGCATGAAGTGCGATGATGAACGAACGAAAACTATATGCAGAATGTTAATTATTAATGTGATGAAGGTTTAACATAGTACAGTAGGTATATCTATAGTATTTAACAGTAAATATGTTGATAGATCATTGTATACACGACATGATATAGTGGAATGGTGAGGTTATGTCCCTTGGTATGTGTCAGTGTAAGGTAGAACGTCATTCAACACTAAATAATGGTAGAGTTCCAGTTTTGATATGGATCCATCTTCTGAAAAAACGAAAAAACACGAAGAAATAGAAATAATAGAATGTGGCAAGTTATATAAATTAGAACAGTATAACAAAAAATTGATGTGATAAAGTAGAAACGAATTAAATAATTGTAATATCCAGTCGACTATTCACTCTATGTATAACGAATACACACTTAACATTAACATTGGTCAATGAAAAAGTATTATTACATTTTTCAATAATATATATGCAGGATACTTGAAATAATTATGCGAATACTGAGAAAAAAATTTGATCGGCAGTTAAATTGACATCTGGGTTTATATGCACCAATATACATATATATATATATATAGGTATAACCATATACTATACTAATAGTTATGCATATTGATAATTGGAAATAAAGACATACAAGGCATAATTTGAATTCGAATAAGGCGGGTCAACACTCAAATAATACATTCAGTTGCAAAATATAAAATATGATAACACATTTCCTGTTGAAACTAATAATCCCATTTCTAAGAAAGAATTATATACACTAATTTTATTCTTGAAAGTCTATACTTCACGCTTTGTGAAATAAATATATATATGCTCTGTTTTGAAAATACTAAAGTCCTGTGCCCACAAAACACGGCAATTTAAGTCTGGTAACTTTGGTCTAAGAAAGATATAAACGAGTGTCAAGTATACAATAGATGGTTTCATTTTTTAAGTTTAGTCAATAGTTTAGTTACCAAAATGGCTTAGTAAACTTTAAAGTTAACTGGGCTCATTTTTATTAGTGCGAGATAACTTGAAAGTAAACTTTGCGGTTAACTTTAAAGTATAAGCTTTGAAGTGTATTTATATATATTAATCAATTGAATATATAATAAACATAATAAACAAAGTATTTAATAATTAAATAAATAGTGAATATAAGTAATAACCAATTATTATATGATTAATTATCTACACATATATGTCATTTGTTGTTATACCTATTAATAAAGTTATTGGTTAAATGTGACCGCGTATATATATTTTATTAAACCATTTTCGTAACTTAAAAAATGAAACATACTTTCAGTTAACTTGCCGCTAGTAAAGGAATTTAATATAGGATTAGATAGGACATGATTTGAATTTCTAAAGCTTACTGAGTTTGTAACCTCGAAGTAAACTTTGAAGTTAACTTTCAAGTTACCAAACCAGTTAACCGGTTTTAAACTTTTTTTAAGGTTTCATTTTTAAACTTTAGTCAACAGTTTAGTTACCAAAATGGTTAGCTTAACTGGTTTGATGACTTAACTTAAAAAATGAAACCCCCTAATATTGACAATCTATATATTATATATTAATATATTAACAATATATTTTAGTTTCCAATAGTATGGATTAAATAAAACAAAATCTTTGAATATATTATAGATAAATAATTAGTATGGCGAAATCAGCAATTAAACATTTGTTTGCACTGATATTGACAAGATTGTAGTCACTGTACCAGAAAATTTTCATTTTTCAATTCCAGAACATCAGAATATCTTCCCAAATTTTCATTTATTCAGTTCTACTTCCAGAATCGAAAGTAAGAATGGATTCGCGGGTTAGAATACATTCAGCTAAAGTATATATATATATAGGGATTGAGAATATTGACATATACTCACCCAGCTTAGAACTATAAATAAATAGCACCATTGTTTAAAAAATGTTTTTCTATTATACGTCCGACGTATTACTTGTTATAGTTATAATACCCGATTTTACATTTTTAATATCTAAAACATATAATTTTGTGCTTTTTTACTTGTTTGATAATGTGGACAATTTGGAAGCCATACACTCGTATGTATATATGGACAAACAATCATACTAATATTAGTGAAGAATCTTGCCATACCTAATAGACTCAAATCGATATTTTTAACATAAGATATGACATGGAAGTATATAATTCCAAGCCTAAAAGGAATCTGCGTTATTTTTGAAAAATATTGAACTTGTTGTAAACCAAATAAAAGTATCAGACCGAGCACGCTTGATTATATATTAGAACTATCTAAATGGCTCGAGCAAGATTATTCATATGCCGAATACGCCTTTAGTGTTATTTTCTAAAGAGCACGCGTGACAAATATAAATATCCCATGCCATTTAACAGTGTATGTAGGGGACATTATTCACTACTTTTGTTTGCGATGTAAAAAAAGCGCTGAATGGGTTCTAACCCATTCTAACTCGGGAATTCGCGAATACTTTCAGAATTAATTAATGAATCGCCTTTAAGTTTTTTATGGTGATATTATATCGATAATGCAATCTGGCTCTAAGTTGTTCTAACTATAGAACATATATTATAGTTGGGATTGGATATGATCAATATGTATGTGAATGTTGGTATGCATAATATGTGATTCGATCCAAATAGACAAATAAAGACCACCAGCACAGATTCTGGATCAATTTAGAATGCCATTTATGATAAGTCAACAATCAATATACTTAACACATTCCACTAAATCGTGAAAGCGTAGCCAAAATCACACTGTTTGAGGCTGATCTAGTTATTTTTTAACATAAGATACTACAAAATGTATATAGGCAGTATGACAACTGTTATAATTTATGAGATCGTTGCTAATGTGTATTGTGTATATATCAATTAATTGCAAGAGAGTGATAGCCCCAAGAGATTCAGTCAGCTAACAAACAAAGTCTTCGTGCCATTTAGAACAGGGAAGCCCCCCTGATAATATATACAATATCATCTCCTGTGAGACTAAAAGACGCTCAGACGACGGCTTGAGTTTGTATGTCTGGCATCCACTGTTGTCAATGAAGATGACGGAAATGCGTTTTTATTTAACCACTACGCCGTCCTATTTAGAAGAATCGCACACAACAGCACACAACTGCTCCAGCTTAACCCGACAGTGAACGAACTGAAAGTCATCTGAGACGGCTAAATCAGTAGAACAGTCCATTCAGTCTGATGAAGGTATAAATATAATGACATACCGAGAGACTAAAATTTATAATATAAAAATAATATATATAGCTCGGCGTCCTTCCTTCTTTTCCTCTCAGATAAATTAGTTTACCGTTTTGTATAGTTTGGAGAAAGGCGGGCGTGTTCAGTTATTTATACTAAATAGTTGGTTGACAGGGTGGATGTGCACATACAATACTAATAAAAACAATAATATATGTATGGGTACTGCAGCAGTGCGAGCTTGAATGCACTGGATACTGTGCTATGTGATCTACCACAGAGCAGGCAGTCTGTTAGTACATTCCACATTTAATGACGTAAGCTCATAATAAATCTATAATGCGCTGTCTCCATGATTTTCAACCTTAAGTTTCGATTGTAATACGACTTTAAGCGATATATAGGCTTCAATATCATTTTCTAGTAAGTATACTTTCATGTCTTACACGTGCCATATATGATCATAATTATTTTATAATATTTATGGTATATTTGCATTGTATACTTGCCATTATAATATGTGTATACATACAGGCTTCCATTGCAGTTTGTTTATTGGTTATAGTACAAGCTAAGATATGCCAAATACACAGGAAACTATTTTGGCCATTGTATAGAAAATATAAAAAATTTCAGACAAGTGGAAAATCGAACATACACTGATTAAATGTATCTATACAATTGTTATTTTAATATTCATATAAAACGATGCCATATACATATTAATAAATGTTTCAATCGACAAAACTGCAAAAAATCTTGGTTTATTTTAAATTTCAAAAGTATTATATTTTAATAACGATAGCATTTTTTCTACTTATTTTGCTTTAATTGTAAACAAAATAATACTCATATAGCATTTCATTAAATAATAATAATAGTGCTATTTAGTTTAACTAGGTATATGCGTATCAAAAAAAGATTTGATTTAATATTGTATGTATATTCTGTATATTTTTAACACAAAACTATTTCCTATGAGCAACAAAATCTTACACATATGCAAACAATTTCTTTTTTACAATATATAAACACGATATTTTGATTCAGACGATAACTTTAAAATAACAAGAGTTAAGCTTTAACGGCCAAGATCACATAATAGTTATAGGGTCAAGTGCCGTCAATGATGCGTATTTTATACAGTATAGCCATTATAATAGTAATAACATGTAAAGAGAGGCGCTATAGAGAATAATAGAGAATACAGTGTGATGGAACTATTTATGTTGAAAAGTGACCAACACACAAGGGTTAAATAAAGCCGCAAACGATCCGAAAGTTTAAAGGTTCTTTAGCCTGATCTGAGTGAAATATTTATAAACCAGGGGCGAACAAAATCTTTCTCTTTCTAATTATTATTCATTATGAATCAGGCGAATTATTAATGTATACCGAGGTTGATATAATTTAAAGTATAAATGTATGTGTTTGTGTGGGGGGATAGTGGGGTCTATAATATCTTACGCACCAATCACTTGTAAAATTGGGTGACTAAAACCAACGATGAGACAGCTTATTTTTGACTTAATTTGTGGACAAGTGCGCTACAAATAAGACGGAATACATCAAAACTATTCGGAAAGGTCAATTTATACAAAATTGGAATTCTTAGCTTGTGTTATGATATCCAGGCAATATTATACAATATACACGAACGCTGCCCTTAACTAGAAAATAAAAATCTATTACTAAAAATCAGTTTATTTATATCTGTTTAATGTTAAAATATCAGTGTCTTTTGTTTAAATATATGTATGTGACTTAACAAGATAAATAAATATAATATTGAGTGTACTTCTATATTTTCTATGTAATATTTTATCAGAACAGGTGTAAGAATTATAGATCACTGATCAGTGATTAAACCAGATATACTATTGAGATGACTATATTATAGTTCTATCGAAATATGCTGAGAGTAATTATTTAAGTTATAATGGTAATTAACATTCCATCTCATTCACCATACAATATATATATTATAATGTAACCGAGAAAATGAGGTAGGTTTAAAGTAATCTTATAGCTGAGCAACATCCCGGCATCCAGCTGTTGAATATAAAATGCTGGTGTTACTGAAACAAAAGAATGTAGTAAATCTATTTGGTCAAGACAAAATATACTATAATTCCACGGTGACATCAGCATAGTTAATAATAAGGTGAACCATAAATTAACCAAGAAGATAAATAGGTCTATTATTCGTAGATATTAGTCCACTGTCTGATATTAGTAGTAAGTAATAGGAGCCATATTATAAATATATAACAAGTCTTATCAAATGTACTCACTAAGCTGAAAATTGGTAATATTTCAGTGAAGAACACGTTACAAAATATGTGAAATGCCTTTTTTGACAAGTGGATAACAAATTTCATAGAAATCAATCCCTATATACAAAAACGCGATTAGTTGAGCTACTTTTTGTTTTTTCCTTTTTTAAATATAATAGGTCAATATTATTATAATATAAATCTTGTAATTTCGAAAACGAAAATAAGTTATATTTACTTATAAATACAAGATGAATAATTATTACAATAATTAATTTTACGCAACCACAAAGAAGAATATAGGTACCTAGTGACGATCATTAACGAATATTAAATATATAGTAACCTCCCGTATTGGTTATTTATATTGTATTTATGCTTTAAATATTCAACTAATTATTGATATTATGGATAATACGTCTATAAATATATATAAACATAATATATTATGATTATAAAAAATAATTTAATGTAACACAGATGTATGTAATAACATTTACTAAAATACATTCTACATATTAGATTTTTTTAATTAATAAATGTTGGATTCTAAATCTAATTAAAGTGATTTTTTATACTACTATATAGCTTCGCAATTTTATACATTTCGACATAAAATACATGTCTGTTACTAAAATACACAATGGTAACGATTATCTAATTTTCAAAAATATTGGTTGTCATCGCAATACGGGAATTTTGTAATCAGAATTAAAGACAAGTAATTTAATGCTTGTAATCATTTTGATAAAGAATATTTAAATTAAATTAATATTTATTATTAAAAGTCAAATAATAATATACTAAAACTGTATAAAATACTTCAGTGGATAGGTAGTATCACAACAAATTGCGGTCATCAAGGGTTTACTAACGCGCAAGGATTTAACTATATATCACATATATAGTTATTAGTAGTGCGGTAATGAATGCATTTCATATAAGTATAGGATCTAAATATAGATTCCCAAGGATCTGCCCATATCCGAAAAACAAGACAGTTTTATAGTCGTCACTACATAATTAACGTTTTATTAGTAATGCGAAAATATTCAACCTGTATATTATATTCATCGTGAAATGGGATATGATCTAATCGTTCAAAATATATTGATCGTAGACCATGAATGCTTTATAATAGTGTGGAAATCCCTTTGACAAGATAATCGTACAAAATTCTTTCTGAATGAACGATTAAATATATTATTCATACAGTGTAATAAATCAAAGATTACTGTCTCCCAGCCTTGAAATAAATTTGGGTGTATAATTGCATCTATTTTATCAGTATGTATATATCTAAACGGTTCTAAAATGAAGGCATTTTGATTTTATGTAACAAAACAGTACTATCAAAAAGTTATATGTTCATAGATAAGATTACAAATTATTTATATAAGTCTTCCTCTTGCGATAAATGCATTTTGTCGACATTTAAATATTATTAAATGAATTTTTTTAATACATAAAAGGGAAAACTAATAAATGTTTATATGGTTAAAAAAGGGTTACAGGGTTTACAGTATAAAACGTTTATAATTTTAAAGTATGTTGACTTTTTTTGGGAAAAAATTTGTGAGATAAAAGATATCAATAGAGGCTAGCTAGTAGTAAATTCAATTGGCCAATAAATAAAATCATATATATCAATAACGTGCCGCATACGAGCATGCATACCAGTGAAAATAACGACTGACAGGTTGATTATTGATCTTCTATTCATGTTGAAATTGTTTTGCTGTCCTTATATAAATATTACACACATTTGCAGAAAATGCACCACAATTTACTTTAAATTATAAGCAAGAATTATTGTTCGTAAAATTGACATTTTGAGTGGGACTGTCGTATATATGTATAATATAAACAATGTCATTGTGGAGTGTTATACACTTACTGTTGAAGTCCAAGACGTTAAATATTTTATCCGTAAGCATTTGCTTTGATACAGATGTGGTCTGCACTTGCGAGTGGCCCATTGCCTCGCTCCTCAGGGCAGAATTGATCTTTTTGCGGACAACTTTGACATCCTTCTGGTATTTGTCACACTCGGGGAATTTCAAAGAACGCATGAGCAATCGATTCATGTGTTTTTGGTGCCTCATACCTATAGTAGCGGGTCAAATTGAAAATGTAAAACTTCCATTAACAATATTTGTAAACAATGTTTATTGATGTTGTGAATACATACTTAAAACCCCATTTTCCGGAAACCATACATATATATTAACTGTTTTATAATAATTAGTTAGTCGTGAACATTGGTGATAAATTTGATTAGAGACAGAATTTGGTAAGTTTACTTATTTCATCAGTATTCTACTTTTTAGAAATTCCCCCCTTGTAGCACATTAGTAACTGATAGGCGAAAAAGTTGTAAGTAATGGTTGATAAGTGTGTCCCTAATCACCAGGGTACGAGTTTGATCCCTGATCAGTACTGATAGCCAGAAACCGGTCTGCAGTTGGATTAACCAATTGGGTAAATGCTCAGTTATATAGCAAATTTATTAGCATTCTATGCTTTTATGAGTTACTGTTAAAAACTATAATCATAATGTTCTATTGATGAGTAGTTTAAGTTGCCAATAATTATAGTAACAAAAAGATATCTTTAACTAATGAAATAAAAGAAAATATTAATATAATTAGCAATTAAAAACGGAAACAATAGTAAATTAAGAAGTTTAACTACATTTTAAAGTGAATAATTGAAAAAGATTACTATATTAATACTTTTCTATGGTTCATATTTTTTACAGAAATCATATTCTGAAATCGAATTAAGAAAACAACTAATCAAATAGGAGAACAATCCAACTATATAATAAATTTAAAAAATATGTATTTAAAATATTTTGTTGACAAATATTAAACATAAAATCAGATTTTGAAAAGCAAACAATCCCCTATACAACATATTCTATATAATATAATGATATTTTTTTCAAATTTATTTCAATAAAAAGCAGAGGTCAAGAAATGTATTCGTATCTATGTTGTATGTATAAAAAGTAAAATAAACGTACTTAGGTATCAATATAATTAATTGAATATTCTAACTTTGTGTAGATACAAGCTACTTCTTGTAAAAGTATAATCTTATTTAAAAGCACGACAAATAATATATTTATAAATAGTAGTCATATATACTTATCATTGTCAAACAAAAAATTATGTAAGCATGAACAATAATAGTTTTAGTCATCAATTTTCCTGAATATATATTCATTTTAATATATACCTATATTAATGAGCTATAGATATATACATATATAGTAGGTTTTAATATTACAATTTGTTTGTCATTGCAATGCAATGGCAATGTGAAGATTCAAAATTATATATTCAAAATAAATTGTTATGTACAATATATATTTATAATATAAATAAAGTAGAAGCAATTATATACTCCTACCTATGCGGATAGGCTTTTTTGTACAAAAATGCTTAAGATAAAATGATATTTTATTTTATAAAGAACAGTTTTTCTGACACTTTAATAAATTTGTATCTTAATATTAAAGATAAGAAAATTGTGGGAATGTTGACATTGATGACAGATTTATATAAAATGACTTATTCCTAAAATGTTATAAAATACAGAACTCTATATTGATGTTTGCATATTTTATCTGCCTTTATTAACAGAATTCATCGCTCATATATAGGCCAAGTACTCCATTCATAAGTAATAAACATGTGCTTTTATTTAAATTAAATCATTAGGACTGTATAAGCCTAATTTAAAATTAGAGTCTTATCAAGTAAAACTAATTTACTCAACGAATTAAAATATTAGATTGCTTGTGGAATAGCAAGTAAAAAAGCACACAATCTCCTAGCAATTGAATAAAACATATTTCCCATTATAGATGACAATTAAAGCACACACATATATACATGTATGCGTAAATTAATATTTATCATTCTATTTCAAGCATATAACCAATTAATGAGCTGTTACATGGGTACTTTTATCATTTTAAAGTTTAAAAAGTTAAGATGCCAATATTTCAACCTTTGTTTGTGTATTTAAGTGATTTCGTGGTAACTTTAATTGAATGAAATTGTTTTTGATAATTTTCAAAATCTTATAAATTAAACATGTTTATATATTTAACATATTCGTTCAACTAATGATTATAATTTAAATTGATCATTTGATTAATCATTATTGATTATTTAGTAAAATTAATATTAATTACAAGAAAATAAAAATAAGAAACAATAATTCATGTTGTATTAAGATTTTAATAAAAAAAAACTTAATTCATCTGTAAATGCGTTAATAACGTTAAAACAAGATCAATTGTAAGAATATAAGTTTTATCTAGCATTAAATTAGTGATGAATTTTACGTACTTATATATTTATATATTATCGTATAAAAATGAAATAATTTAATTTAATAAATTTAAGTAATTATGTAGTCCTATTATAATAAAGAGCAAACATTGAACACAAAATAGTAATACGCATCTTATTGGCTCGTTAACATTCCAACAATATATTTTACGTGCGTTGTGAACATTAAAAATTTGCAATCATTTTGTCATGTATAATGTATATCTACACAATAATTAGCCTTACATGTGCCGTCAATACTGTTAAAGATACATTTTATAATATATTTCTCGTCTTTCTAATTGTTCTCTATATCTAATGCTATTCATATTTATTAAATATATACATAACATGTCAAAACTAATGGTAAAATTGAATTTTCCCAATACACACGAGATAAATAACTGTGTTAAAAGGCCAATAAAACAGATCCTAATAAAACGTTATTGATGAGTAACATTTTAGCTGCTTCCTATTATAATATATGTGAAATAGTGTATCTATATATATTTGCCTTTACATAGATGAATAATATATTTTTTTATAAAGATGTTGCCATTCCTTTTGGAATGTAATGTTTATTTAACACAATTATATTTTAATATGTATATAATTTAACACCCCCTAGTAATATGATTTTGAACAGGAGTTATATCATTAAATCCTATCCTTTGGAAATAACTAGTATTATACAATAATGAACTATTGTACTGAGATAAATTAAAATGAAAAAATATATATTAAAAATGTAAACAATATCACAATTTGTGCATATTACTTACTTACGTTATGTATTTTTTATTCGGAAGATGTAGTCATCTACACATAATATTGTACGCTTATTCATTTAAGCTGTACTTTAAAGCTCTAAAATCTATTAATACTGAATGCTTATATTCAAGTTTCTAAATAACTTGCAGATGTGAGCAGATAATTATAAGAAGACGAATATTTGTAGACACTAAATTATATTAGAATAAGTATAGCTAAATATGTAGGTATTCTGTGTATATAGTGACAAGTGAAGTCGGTAAAGTTAGTATACTTGTAAAAAGAAGATCGCTTAAATAGCTGACATATATCAACAGTAAATATAGCATGAAGTTTGTACAATAAATGTATAACATCTTAACATTATATAATACATAGTTCGATGTATCGATTAGCCAAGCACATATAACTTCTGACTAAACAAACTTATATGGGCGCCAATAATTTTCTTGAGTAGTCTATGTATAAGTTGTTAATAATATGTATATGATCAATCTTTCACAATTTAAGAGTATTTGTATAAGTGAAACCGTATTATTTAAACTTATCTGAGAATACTAAATATGTGCTATAAGTACAATACTTAAGCATACACACAAATAGAACATTAAACAGATAAAAATGTATGGAACAAAATACCGCATCAAATAAAAAATTACCAGATGGGTATTCATCTAAAAATGAATAAAATAAATCAAATATGGCAGAATATGCGAGAAATTTACAATTTTAAATGAAACACTATTAATTTAATATATTATTTCTTGGATCCACTAAATCCACTATATAGGATTTGTACAATTAGGTACGTCTAAAATATTAATGTATCGTGCTTACATAAAGATACTTATTTGGTCATTTATTACATTATCTGTGAATTATCACAGAAAAATTGGTACTTTATATAAACATTGATATAATTATGATAATAGCAGCGCGTTATAAATATAGTAAATACATTACAGTATACATATATATAATTATAAAGTAATAATAATGAGCAAAATTTCCAGACCATGATCGTAGAATTTTATGGAAATTTAAGTTTAAAAGCTTATGATGAAAAATATTGAGACACAATGTTCGAAATATATTTAGAAAACTTTGCAAAAAAGGAAAACTTTACAGAAAATATTTTATGCAAAAGAACTAAATCTAATAAATATATTTTACCAACTTTTACAAAATGATATAAATAAAAACGAATTCATTCTTACATAAAATTTTAATATTATTTTAAAAACAAAAACAACATTTTGTTAAATTAATTACAAATAATTAATATTACGTAAAATTATACGAACCTTTTACATTCTTTTTAATCTATGTATTATACAAAAAATGTGTTCTTGTTCTTTATTTAATGTTTTTAAATACTAATTCTCTATGATAATATTTTCAATATGAAAACGTGTTCATTGTTTTTTGTATATCAGTAATATTCACATAATACCACAATTCTTCAATATGGTTTTTTTACAGAGATTTGATATTTTATTTTATTTTTAAAATTAAAATGACATTACATACGATTTAAATTCATTTAAACAATAACCTTTTACATACTAACATATATACAAGCTTAAATATGCTGATAAGGCGTATTTATATATGATTTAACAATTATTAATTTTGAAACGCATAATATAAACCATCTCATCAAAAATTTAGCACGCAAAACGAGCAAATTTGAATTTTGAAATAAACCATACATTTTTTAAATAATAAATATTAAATTTATAAATCACAAGTAGCCATATTGATTTTTCATTATGAAAATTTATTTGTGAATTATATTGTACAATTAAGATCTGTAGAAAATTTGACCCATTGGGTTCAACGATTTTGATCATATATACTCGTATATTCGAATTTTTAAGATTTAATAAACTTTAGCATTGTA
>JAYRBW010100469.1:0-42386 GCA_036023295.1 Invenusta paracnida
GGAAGTTTTTATTTGAAACAAATATCTAAAAGTTTGACTATTTTCGTAAGTGGGTAAGTTATTTTTTACGGGGGGTGTAGCTAATAACTCCGTGAATATAATATATATACTCTTTTGTATCAATAAACTCACATAATTTAATAATTTAACAAACCTAAGCGTTCAAGCAGTGCCAAGTAAAATATGGTCATCTCATATACGGGAAATGAATAATTCAGGAACATAAATTAGCAAAATATATACTGGAGAAAAATCATTTAATGGATTAACAGTAACTTTTTATGTGCATGATTTATAATGATATTATATATCTAGAATATACTTAATAATGCTAGTAGTTGAAAAAATAATCTTTTTTATATGAAATGGTGTATAATATGTATATATTAGATGAACACTTAAACTTACTATGAATGTATTTCCTCTTACGTATGTATATATACTCGCCTTTAATGTTTAATTATATTTTCTATTGTTGAATTGCGAATATCATTAATGAACTGTGATTTGTATTAAATTTAAAAGTTGCATTGCAGTTAAAATTGTTGATAGAGTAATGAAGTTATAGAGATTTACTTTTTGATTAACAAACTGTCTTTTTCTTATAAAAAATAGCCAATTCAATCACCCATATCAATGAGTAGAAAATCTTCGATTTGAGTTACTGTTTATTCGGACGTATTATGTACTAGGTATTGTATATTTTACTTTTCAAATAGAATTATAAACAGATTTATTGTTATACATTATTACGAAATACAAAACATTGAGCCGTACGTGCAATAATTGTATCAACAGATTTTTAATATTATGTCTTATATGCGTGTTTTTAAATAATATTACTTTTTTTATAGATATAAAGCATAATAATTTATATGCGACTAGACTGTTATCTGTTTAATTACAGTACTGCTCGTCTCGTTAGATAGACAGTGATTGAATTTATTGTTGTATTTTTTAGAAAAATGGAAGCCGAGCGGTGTATCAAGATGGCGGCGAAGATTATCGCACCAGCCATCGAGCCGAACTTTCATGCTGGTTATGACTACTGTATCGACCAGGTGAAGATGTCCGCTTACAGTGACATCGCTCACGACCTCGAGATTGACAAGGCCATCATGTACCTCAAGCAGAAGGACTTCAACCAGGTCTGTATGCTTCTCCTGAAGGACGATGGAACTAACGGCAGTAAAACTTTTCACGCTGGAATTAGAAATTGTTCAAAAATTACTTTGCCAATTGAAAGCACTTTTATTTTAATTAAATTGATGGAGCCAACTTAGTTTAGACTTTGTTAGATGACTGTATTGAAAACTCTGTCCATGTGTTATATACTTGTCAATGAAGATGAGCCGATTTCGTTTTATATTGAATTATTTGAAAGGCATCTCCCCTTATAAAATTCAGAGACATCGATCCAAACACAGAATATGTAATGTCGACTGTGTTGATATTACTAGTTTGTTTATTTTTATTTATCTGAACTGTAAAATAGCCTTGTATAGTTCTATAAAAATTACAGTTATAAAAATTTGCCATTAGCTTCATGAACGCTGATTTTTTATAAGATGTAGGTACCAATTGTCATTCTTCAGTTGTATATATTAGTCGAAAGAGTTATTTACCTATATTAATGACTAATATGCAATCTAATTAAAATGATTCTTATTCATGACAGTTTTGTAGATATACCCAGAGTGGCAGTCTTTAGTTGTCTTATCTAATTTTCAGTGTATCAATTTAAGCTTAATTTTAATTGCATAGCTTTTAATCTTTCACTTAATATGTAAAATTTAGGAAACAATATTTTACTGTATTTTGATAGTTAGAGACCTTTAGATACAATGTCTGATTTTTCGCTATATCATGATTTCCACTAAATCAAATATATTTCATTGGGAAATATTATTTGTTTATCTACTATTATTTATAATGATCTCCAGAGAGTTATTTTATGATCAGTTAATTAATAATATCTTGAAATTTCCTTCGCATTTTATTACAGTTATGATTATTCAGTTGTTGTAATATATGTATATATTACTATTTTTTTATTCTAGTCTCCTTTTAATAAGTAGCACACAATATAATTTATTCTTATATTATTTGTTGTTCTTTTTGCATTAACTACCGTTGTTTCAGGGTGCGGAACACTCTTTACACAAGAAGGTAAGATTCGTCTATAATAAAAATATTAATTTCATTTATTTTTCAATTTGCTGGGCATTAACTCCTTATTCTTAGGAAAATGTAAACTTTATATCTATAAGCACATGAATTTTGATTTGCTTGGATGTTTTTTAACTTATACTTTATTTCTAAACTATATATGGTGTCTAAGAATTAATATATTTAGTGCTATATATTCGTTTGCTCCTTATGCTTGGCAGTGTTGTATTTTCTGCATGCTTAAATTGAGATCTGTGCCTATTTTTGCTTTTGTACGTTTTCACTTCTATATGTAAATGTTCGATTTCTGTTTGAATAGTTTGCTTTAATATGTTTTTGTTAAAAAATAAACAAGTAAGTTACTTTCTTTCACGTATTTATAAATCTTCTTTACTTATTGTTTTGTGAGCTATGCATTTGACATATACTCGTATGTATGTACATCGGTGATGTTTATCAGCACGTTTATTTCTAAATGGATATGAAACCTTCTTGCTTTCTATCTATAAATATTTCGAGCAATCTTTCTTAACGTTCTATGTAAATATTTCATTTATTGGGTAATATTTATTTATACACAAGATTTTGCTCGATTTTTTCAATTCACATTTTGCATCTTCCTATGAATATATTATTTCACGCATAGGAATTGATTAGTAACTATTAGAAGGTGAAATTTATTTAATTCGATGGCAACAGAAGTTACTTTTAGCCGGGAAAAGTCTATTGTAACATTTGATAGACATGAAAGGTCTTCTAAAACTCGCAATAGCTCAGTTTTTTGGAGAGCTATCGAAAAATGATCTTCAGTGCCAGAATTGTCAGAAAATGTTACAGTTAAAGTCTTGATACTGTCTCGATTAGATTTGCATAGATCAGGTAGAATTTTTGATTTAAAATTTGTATTGTATCGATTATTATAATTAAGTTATGTAGCGTTGCGCAATCATACGCCTACATTGATTTTATTTAAATAAGAATGTACAAAGGAAAGTGCATCGTTGTTCAACATAATAATGTATTTAATGATAATTATTTGCGCCATGCATCGACATTATGGTGGTGAGGAATTTCCCTTCCAGAACCTATAAATCCATTACTATGGTCTCCTAAAATATATATTATTCTATTATCAGCAAGTATAATAATTTATACGGTTCTAATTAAAGTTAATTTTTTCATGGAAAGATTTAGATACAGTAAATGAAATAATAACACAGTGAACGACCATTGTCTTTTAAATTGTTTATATTATTAAATGTATAATTGCTTGCATTTTTAAACACTATTTCCACATTAAGTATATTAAGAAGAAAATAAAGCAATACTTTAGATGTTTATTTTAATATGAACAGTGTTTTGCGGCCTCCAGCTTTTCCCCTTCTTTCATATTTTAGTTTGCAAGAAAACAAAAATGCAGAAATAATGTAATTTTATTGTTTTTTTTCATATGGCATCTTATTATCAACATAATTCGATTCGTGTCAAGTGATATATTTTTGTAGAATTTTTATATTATACATGGTTTAGAATAAATAGTAGGTTATAGAAAACTGAAAATTTTTTGCATATTATATTTTTGTTTTATCAATGAACCGTTTTTAATATTTTTAATAGATGCATTTATTGTGCTACTGATTTAATTATTGGCTTTACAATTTTTTCAATGATAAGTAATATAGTTATTTATAACACCATAAATCAATAAATAGTTATAATATTAAAATAGTATTCGTTCAAAAACCACATCAAGCTGTTTACATATATATTTCTACAGAATAGTGAAATTAACATATAAAACTGCACTGCTAATAAATTATGAAAAATAGCTGCTTTAGATTAAACTGTGAAATTTTTCCTTTTCAAATTGTTTGCAGTAGAACAATATTTATATGCCACAAACTAACAGACTAATCTTGCGTATTACAAATAGTAAATAAAAATAACAAGCCAACTTAACCAGCAATAAAAGTATAACTTGGTTCTACTTACAATCAATCCTAACCAATTTTGTAAATCACTGGTGTACCTTATGCAGCTTAATTCTATACAGTTTACACTTAATTTTTATTATTTTGCATAAATGAACTACATCCTATAATCATAACAAAGTATTTGAGCACTAAATCAATCAATTTATCCATAGTTTTTAGCTAAAACTGTCGACATTTTCATAATTTTATTAAATTTTGCAGATTTATTATTACTATTAAGTATGAATCGTTTATTATTTTGACATATTTATATTTGTTGATATGGAGATGCAAATATTTCTTTTATTATTTGTATATATATATGCATGACAGTATATCGATTGCTTGTAGATAATAACTAATTATTACCTATGAGATACTGTCTGCTGCCCAATTTGATTGGTCAGTTCAAAAGCAATTTCCAATTGGCTACTGATATTGTATATTCTATCCAACAAATATGTATGCCAATAAACTTTCTCCATCCCTCTCAATCTCTTTCTCCAGGCGATCGAAACACTCAAGTCCTTCGAACGGAAGGACACGAGGATAGCCTGTACAGCCGCCACCAATCTCTCATTCCTTTACTTTCTCGAGGGAGACCTCAACCAGGCCGATCGATATGCCGAACAAGCACTCACTGCCGATCGATACAATCCAGCTGGTGAGCGTTAGTGTATCTTGTTTTGATTGGTGCGCGTATATATTATGTCGTATAGGGTAGGTATTTATATGCAGAGCTATAAGTTTTCGTGAGACGACATTGCATTCCAGGAATATATAGCTTAATATGAAGTTCATATTTTTGGGGGAAAATCACAATGGTTACTCCATAGGCGACAACAACAAAACATTGAATTGAAAGTGATATTAGAACTATTTTTTCAATTTTTACAAATTCATTCCTTAGCTTTTATATCCCATTAATTATGTTTATTATAATATTAAAAGTATATAAAAAAAAGGATTTTAAGTCATATCTTTAAAAAAATAATTTGAATAATATTATTAAATACTCTTAATGCTAGAAGAAAATTTAAAAGCTGTTCCGAAATGAATAAGGTAGATTTCGTTACTGGTAAACATTAGTTGCAAATGAACATTCATTTACAAGAGAAATATTAGAAAAACAATATTCTTAGTTTGGGAAAACACGTTACGCTGATCCATTATGCCTCGTCAGTTATTACAATCAAGTAAGACCAAAAATTAGAAATATATATAATATAAGTTGATATGGTTGCATAATAAACTTGAAACCAAAAGAAATAATTACTTAAATTCCATTAAAGTTCCAGTAAACATTAAACATGAATAAATAGAAATCAATACTGAAAAAGTATAATTACTGGCATCAAAACACACAGAAACTAGGAATGGAGAGACATTGAAATAGATCCAAAATATATTGACTACTTGAATATACTTCTGGCTTATTATGCATATAATCTTTCTTGTCTCAATTTCTTGCATTCACTAACGATATTTATTCTTATTCGGATATCACTTCGATTTTAATTAAACATGTTTATGTCTATAGATACTCGTATTCGTCACTAGTGTTCTTTGAAAAGGTAATATATTTTCTACCGAAAGAAAGAGACTTTATTATGAAATAATATGTTTAAAATCTATTATTGTAAGTGGGTATATATTATACATTATACACATATTATATGAAATGCTTTATTGACTCATTCAAACTTCCTTTTTATCTTCACTCAATTTCAGCTCTGGTGAACAAAGGGAACGTGATGTTCCAACACAAAGACTTTGAGCGTGCCCGTGACTACTACAAAGAGGCCTTACAGAACGACTCCTCCTGTGTGGAGGCCTTGTACAACTTGGGACTGGCCAACAAACGACTCACCTGCTATGAAGAGGCCCTCGATGGCTTCTTCAAGTTGCACACAATCCTGCGCAATAATGCCCTGGTTATCTACCAGATTGCTGATATCTATGAGAAGATAGAGGATACTACGCAGTCCATGGAGTGGTAAGAACTTAGAGATATAAGTAATTGTTGAGAAGACAGAGTTGTTGTTGTTGTTGCGGCTACCGGCTCCCCCATTAGGCCATCCACTTAGGGGCGACTCTACGGAGGAACCGTGACACGAGGTGCTCGTCCGCCAGGTCCTGCACCTTCTCGATCCCGCACACTCTTCTCGCGGTCTCCCACCGCGAGAAGACAGAGTTGCCACCTTAATAGTTTTATGTGAATGTCGCTGTAAAGTTTGGTCAATAATAAATTGATTTATTTGAGTAATTTTTATATAAGGGCAGCAAGAGGGTAGTTTTAAATTGATTATTGAAAGAATTGATTTTAAGACAAGTAGCGATATCCGAGCAATTATAATTGCAATCTTACTGCATAAGATGTTTAATGTAAATTAATTTAAAAATGATTATTGTATTCCAAAATACTTTTGTGTAACAAATAAATAGCATCTTATACTACTTACAATGATCTTTAAGTGTAGTAGCTATGTATATTATGACTTCATGGCTCATAAAATTTGGCACATACCAGTATAGGAAAATCTTGCTGGCAGAATAGTGGCGCCAATTTAAAAATAGAATGTCACCTGCTTGCAGCTTAACTTTATTATCAAAATTTTACCTTCAACATTTTTTGATTAGAATATATTAATTTAGATTATATTTTAAAATAATTGAAAGGCTAATATTCTCAATTTCGTTAAACAGATCTGTAAATATCATAATTAAAGGTTGTAGCTGTAATAAAAATTCAAAATAATTGATTATTGTTTGCTTTTATGGAATAAGTGATTTTTCACAATTGCTGGATTCTTATTGGAAGACTACACTTATTTTATCAGAAATTTTCTGTTTCTGAGTCTTCTGTATTTTATACTTTAACAGTTATGTGAGTGACTTGTGGATTATGCCTGGATTTAGAGCTTTGTGTGTAATAGTCATGACAAAAAATAGAAACAGAGAATGATTAGAAAGATAGAGTAAAAATAGCAGTTTCTCATTAAAACGCGAAAATAACTCAAATCTTTTAGTATAAATCTTGTGTGCAATTATCATTTGAATTGCTAGCCAGGCTTTTTCCAAATATATTTGTATATTTGAAAATGCTTATCATTACCTTTCAATGAATCCAAAATATAGTCCAATTATTTTTATTATTATCCATAGTTAAAATTTAACTCCATTAACACTATATTAATATTATAGGTCTTATTTATTATTAGTCTACTATACACCATAGCTATTAATTGTAGGTGTTAAAACTGGTAGAATTCGACATTTTCGTCACAGTTTTACGATACAAAAACCAAAATAATAGGCTCCAAATTTGCTCACAACCGTAAAAAGTGTGATAAAATTGTGCGATTTTGCACCGATTTACACTGTGCAGACAGATCATGACTATACTTTTTAAGCACTTTGTTTGAATTCTTGTAATCATAAGTTAACACATACCTTGAATATATTTCTTATCCTATGTCAACACGCAGGTTTATGCAGTTGCACGGGATCGTCTCTACAGACCCGATGTTGCTCCAGAGGCTCGGCGACATCCATGAAGAGGACGGGGACAAGAGTCAGGCTTTCACATACTATTACGATGTGAGTTCTTAGCCAGTTAGTTGTATACTTTATCTCTAATTAATATATAGTAAGGTAGTGAACTCAAAGTTCTGTGTCGTTTTTTTTAAATAGGTTGAATTCAATTATTCACGTAATTACAAGTATTTTAATAATTATTGATATTTATCCAGTGTGCAAAAGGGTCGAGCAAACATAGAGTACTGTTTATGGTTTGGGCCCTGTACTGTTATCTACATTCATCTAGAACCACACCTAGGTGCTCAATCTCGCAAAGCAATAAGCTGTTTGAAATCTGTAGTCGCAGTCTGGTAACCATTACAACCCTAGGGCACCGTTTAATGGTGTACTGACCTCGAGGAGAGTGATAACCCGAAAGGAAAATGAATGTCAATTTGCCTACGCTTCCAAAAGGACAGATATCTAATGGGTTGCAGGAAATAAATAAAAACTTCAGAGCCAAATTTGGTTTTAATAGCTATAAAAGTTTCCGCGATATAAATGCTCAAAACTACCATTTCTACCTGGAAACGCCTACATCTCCCTTTACTGTATTTACTTTTATTATATGTAATAGCTACACTTGTATCAAGCAAAATAAGTCTACGAAACGGACCTAATTTTAGCATACTATATTCCGTGCAATCAATTGTGAACTACATAGTAGGTCAATCGATTCCCTCGACTTCTCTTCCCCTTGCATGTACAGTCCTTCAAGTATTACCCGGCAAATCTGGAAGTTATCGAGTGGTTGGGCGCCTACTACATCGAGTCCCAATTCTGTGAGAAGGCTATTGGATACTTCGAGAGGGCAGCTCTTATGCAGTAAGGGCTTGGAATAATTCTTACATGTTTCATGAAAGTTTGCTTGATATCTACTATATAATGTGAGATAAGAAAATAGCAATTAATTAAATATTTTTAAGAAACTATACGTTATATAGGTACAAATATAAATACAGCTCATTAATCCCATATTGAATTTCTATGTAATCGATTAACAGAACTTCAATTGATTTATTGATGAGTATCATTTCTACCTGGAGTTATGATTTGAATGAAAATTAACACAAGCGTTAGCAATAAGATCAAATTCTATGCTTTCTGCTTCCAAACAGTGAATAATTACAATGGATGAGGTTTCCGTACTCTCTATAATTAACTATTTTAAATACATCGTGTTGATTAATTTAAATTATATCTGTCAATATACATACACTAACACAATCCAGTAGTACGGGCGCTAGCACCCTCCTGCTACAAGGAACGAGGTACCAACATTGACCCCCCCCCACCCCTATAATTGTAGATAATGGTGTCAAACCTTCCGAAATGAACGTCTGCCGGTGTTGGGAGGTTGGTTTGAACCTAAAAGGCATTTTAAAATTTTCCATATTAAAGAATAGGAATACTTACAATTTAAGCTCAATTTTCTAAAAAATATTATTTTCAATATAATATAAGTATTTATAACCCTTTGAAAAGTTATGTTGCATATTAAATTTAAGCATATATCTACTGTCTTAATCTCAAAATCAAAATTAAACACACATATCATGCCATTACGTTTCCAGATGCTTTTAAATATTAGTACCAGGCCAATTTTGGCAACAAAATAGCATACATTGATCAATGTACCAATATTGAAAAACATCTGGAAACGTAATGACATGATATGTGGGTTTAATTTTGATTTTAAAATAAAGACATTAGATAAATATGTTTAAAATCATATGCAATATAACTTTTATGAAGGTTATAAATACTTACTTCTATATTATATTGAACATTAAGATTTTTAGAAAATTAAACTTAAATTGTAAAAATATGTTTATTCTTTAATATGAGAAATTTTAAAATGTAACTAGGGTCCAAAGCAACCCTCTAAATACCGACATACGTCCATTTCAAAAGGTTTGATCTGGTTGCACCCACACCATTCTACAATTATAAGGGGGTCATCGTTGGTACCTCGTTCCTTGTAGCTGGAGGGTGCTAGCTGCGGGACTATAGCTTCTATTAGAAATACTGTCTATGTCTTCTAATGTACTCTATAGAAAGTATTTCAAAATGTTAATTGAAAAAGAATTACATCATTTAGCCGTATATGGATTAATGCATGATTTTCTATTTTATTTTTATATTTTTATATTACTAAGGTTATAGTTCAGACATAAAAAGTATTACATTTTAATCTCATAATTAAACTGTGATAACAGCTTAATAAGCAAGATTAATTATATATTTGCTGAAAACTCTTCTTCATATTCTTGCAGACCTAACCAAGTGAAGTGGCAGTTAATGATCGCATCCTGCCACAGACGGAGTGGAAACTACCAACAGGCCCTGGAGACCTACAAGTCTATCAACAGGAAGTTCCCCGATAACATCGAATGTAAGTTAATCAGCTGCGCGCAGAATAGTCTTTAATATCCTGCTTAATATTTAAAAATAGTTAAAAGCGAATTTTAAAATGCAACCATGAATATTATTTTACTTTATGTAGAAACATCGATCTGAAAAAGTGGAGTAACAAATTGAAAAAGCAAGACCCACTCTAGATTTGTAATTACCACGATAGAACAGACTAATAAAAATACTATATTGACATATTTTTAAATTTAATTTTCCTATAATGATATATAAATAATTTAGCATATACTTAATGATGATATATGTTGACCACAATCGCAAATGTACAATATTTTCATTGAAATAATTGTCGTTTTATGTATATTATTTTTTAATTTCTATGCATGCAAATTATGATTGCAAATCGACTTATTTGGATGTTTAATTAGTAAATAATATAAATTTTCTATAAAGCGGGGGCCTACCCAAATTTTGACATCGGCATTGTTTAACTAAATAGTTGTTTGTTGATATCAATATATTGTAATTCTTAAAAACTGTGCTTGATAGATGACCAAATATTTTAGTTGCAATTTGCTCTATAGGTTTATCACATTTTGAAGCTAAATTTACTAGTGTGTTGTTGTAGATAGATTTTGTGCCTAATCTTTGATTCTGCCTCTATGGTACTTACGAATAATAGTACATAGTATAGCGATTGTGTAATATGTATAAGATACATACAGTGTGGTTCGTAAGTAACCACTATGTATATACAACCTGTAAAGTTGTTCCTCTGTGGTATTATTTATTAATAAAATAGAGAACAAAAGTAAACTCACGCGACTGGAAAATGTTTCGTCAATTAGTATTAAACAGTTGTATTGACATTTTAGTTAAGACTAAATACATAATCGGTAAAAAAACTAACTGAAACAGAAAAATATTTACAAATAATAAAGGCAATACAATCGAATCAACTAACCATTCGTTTATATAAAGCATAGCCATTTATGAGCATTTATTATAATCAATGTATTTTCTTGGAATATATTGACTTCCTCGAACAACATTCCTCGGGTTCATCCGATCCCGAAACACTGTTGACACTTCTTCTGGCCCTTTCTTACTCCCAGGTCTCCAGTTTCTGGTCCGCCTCTGCACAGACATGGGCCTCAAAGAAGCCCAGGAGTATGCCAACAAGCTCAAGAAGGCCGAGAAGCAGCGGGAGGCTCGTGAACAGCGCCAACTCTCGGGCCAACAGAGGCGGGGCAGTGCTGCCGGGCGTCAGGCGCTCACCTCGGCTACAGCTGGAAGTCGAGAAAACTCAGCCAGTGCCAGCAGTGGAGGTAGGATCGCGTTATACTAGTCTTCTAATCCTGTTCAGTTCTTTCTATAGAGGGATGGGAGGAGTGTTGCAAAAATAGTAATAAGAAAAGTGTCGTTTTTTCATTGGAAAGTCACAATAAGTATGAAATGTAATTTCCCCAATATTTTAAGTCTTTTAAAAAGGACTTCAAGTGATAAATTTTATTTTTTCTGTTATCTGTTTCAAGAAAAGCAATAAGTTAGGAATATAATTTTTTATTGTTGTGTTATTGTACTGTATAAAAAGCAAACAGTGCTGTTTATTCAAATTAATGGATGTTTCATAAAAAATTATCCCGTTGGCAATAATAGTTTAATATTAGCCTGATGCATAAACATTTTTTTATTGTAGTCTGTTCCAAAGAAAAAGCAATAAGTTGACAATATTTTGTATTTTGACCTGATTTTATACGAGAAGAAACATTTGCGAATATTTTTTTTTCAATGTTTTAACCACATTTATTTGAAAAGCAACAAGTTTTAAATCTTCATTTTTCCAATGTGATTTGGCCTCTTTCGCAGAAAAGGTAAAAAGGTAAAAAGTTTTAAATATTGACATTTTTTGTATTTTTCTTGAATGACATAAGAACTTTGGAGTATAGCTTTTTAACATGAATTATTTTTCACTTGTTTCCGTTTCAAACGAAAGCTAAAAGCAGCAAGTCAAAACCCGACAATGTATCCTTCCTTTTATCTGTTACCGTTTCATACGAAAGCAAAAAGCAGCAATTCAAAGCCCGACAATGTATCCTTCCTTTTATCTGTTAACGTTTCATACGAAAGCAAAAAGCAGCAAGTCAAAGCTTACAATGTATCCTTTCTTTTATCTGTTAACGTTTCATACGAAAGCAAAAAGCAGCAAGTCAAAGCTTACAATGTATCCTTCTTTTCTCGTGGAACCGTTAGTAATGATTGCAACAAGCAACTTATAGGAAAGATACATTTTGATGAGTACGTTTCATTAATAAAGTGTGAATATGTGTTTTTCTCAAAAACCAAGTATTCCAATCTTACGGAAATATTGTTAAAATATCAAATATAATTAAACTGTTATATTTATTTGTTCTTGAGTTTATCTTTCTCTCCATAATATGAAAGCATCTGACATTAAGTACATTATAAATCGGATACGTAATTTTATTGAATTCAACTTTACTTACAACGAAGTATAAAACATATCTTGTACAAATGCAATTCTTGATTGGCATATTTTAATGCGAAGTTTTATGCAAATTATAGTAATATCATATCATATTGTATTGTATTTAATTTGTTTAATTATACGTGTTATTTTAATCTATATAATTGTTTTCAGTTTATATTTTTATATTTTTATTGCATTTTTTCATACTCTATCTTCAGCCTATCGGGGTAACTAGTCCTATACCTACTTGTTGTTTCATATTCTATTTTCAATTTTGTCACCTTCACTATTTCCGTGTATTTACATGTACGTATGCTCTCAATAGTTCTTTATATGGTTTTTTGTATCGTATATATGTATCGTTTCATGGTCTTCAAGCACTTCAAATAAGACACTGCATGCCTAAGTACAACTATAGAGAATCGGTTTTAGGTTTTATTTGATATTGTCTTATAGTATTCCGTGGGCCAGAACATTTTTCAGTACCATTCGGAGGAAGAAAGAATATTTTACACACTTAATACACTTATGTAATTATACTTAATTACATTTCAGAAATTTATTATAACCCAAATGCTGGAGCTTAAGCTAGCTATTAGAATAATAATACCAATCAAAGGCTTTCTAACGATAAAGAGACTTTCTCTTTTTAATATTACCGACAACCTCCATTTTTATTGTTTCTGAGTGGTCATGGACTATATAAATCATTTTTGTTCTTGAGACGTGTTATGGAAACTCTTACGTCATCATTCAATATTCTTTGTTTGTTTCAATATAGTTAGTTGTCTAGTTTTCTTAAAAACAGTTTTTAAAATATTTTTATTTTCCACATTCATTTTTCTCATCAAAGTTAAATTTTACTTTATAAATATTTTATTATGTTATTTTGCATATTTGCCGAATATTTCATATAATATTAATATTGTTTATTATTTCATATTAAACAGGCAGATCGAATTAGATATAAAAATGTATTCTTAGCTATTTCAATATTGAGAAATTGGTAATGATCCTATCTGTGTTTAATTTAAATAATTAATTTCGGACTAATCAAAAGAAAATATTGCTATTTCATTGAAACATGTATATTATTTCTTCGGAACAAATTTGTATTTTATATTTACCTTAATTTAAATGATAGCATTAACCATGAAATGACGATGTTTCTTAGCTTAAATTTGTTTTCAAACTTTGAAGATTATTTTTATTAGGTGCGAAATTTTTGTTTAATATTTGAATATCTAAATACTAATATTAAAACTAATTACGTAACAATATTTTTTACTTTTATTAGATTATTACTTTTCTTAATTATTTTTCTTAAATCACAAGTCTAGAGAAAATTTAACACCGTGTTTGTGAATTTCGGTTTCCTATTTTTAATTTTGTATTTTTTTTTAAATTAAAATTTTTTGACAGTTTTTTAAGCTTCTCAAGTGAGGATTTTCTTTCTTTGCTTATTCTGCTTGTTTCAACCAAACAGTTGTTTATTTTCTATAAGATTCAATATTGTGCAGGTACGTAATGCATAATAATATGTATCAATTAATATAATACATGTGTTAATATTGCTATGTATATTAAAGGTATCAGGTGTTCCTCATATTTCACAATTACATGAAAATGGTGACAAAAGTAATTTTATATATGGAATAGGCATTTGAATTAATTATCTATATAAAAGCTGCAATTCACATATGCCTGAATGATAATTTGCATTTCTAAATGTGGTTTGTTATTTTTTCAAATAAAATAAAACAAATTTCACGTATAATTCAAAAGTTTATAAATTAATTTTAACATCATTTTTTAAATCAATCGTATATTATTCATAAAGAATGACGTAATATTATGACGCCCAGCAACAGACTTCAATTATTTAGCTATGTTTTGTTTATTTAGTTATGTATAGAAATCTGTGCGCCCAGCTAAGCTAATTAGTGAGGATTGTGGAAAGATCTTTACAGTTTATGAACCGAACGAAGCACAGCCTAGCATAATTATTTGATTGTATATTTTCAAAAACAGAGACCCTTTATACAACATAAATGTTCGTATTTTTATTATTATGAGTAATGAATTTTTGTTCATAATTTTCTTTTTTATGTATAATATTAGTAGTATAGTTAATACATAGTCATATATATATATAGTTTGTATATCTGCATACTCTTCCAAATTATTTTTCTAGTCTTGTATATTCTTTGCTTCTTAATTAAGTGTTTAATACACCACTTTTTTTAAAATAGAATAGAACATTTACTTCTTTTAGTAATGAAATTATTAATTACACAAAGAATAATTGCTTTCGTGATCATTCCTAGCTTTTTATTTAACGATATGATATTATTGGTCAATTATCACAAAATAAAATCATTTTACTGCTGTAGCATAAGTTTAACTATTATTATAAATCAAGTATGTTTGAAATCAAATTTTAGTCGCTATTATGCAATACGACAAAGAATGCATTTTTCGATTTTCTTGATTCATAGTTTATATTTAATTTATTGATCATAGTAAATATATACTATTGTTCTTTATACATTACCGTAAAAATAAATCATTATTTTGATGTCAATAGTGACTTAAATGTACACAATACACTATTCTATAAATTAGAATCGAATTATGGCGCATTAATTATACCTAGTATCCATTTTTTTAACAATCAAATATTAGAAAACTAAATAATGAAAATTATTGAGAAGAATTGATACATACATTTTAATTAATAGTGCTGAAAATGCTTACTCATAAATTCCATATTTGCACACGCACCGTCTTATCGATTTTCTCTCTCGACCAATGAAAAGGCGGGAGTCGTGAGGGTAGCGCACGTCGTGGTCGCCATGGAAGGGGGCCTACAGCCCTTGCCCGAGCCAACCTTGAAGACGACGGAACAAACCTCTTTGAGACGGCAGATGGGGGTCGGAAGGGTATTGCTGATGGTGATGTGCAATACTCGGACCCCCTAGGACCTGCCATGGAACGCCCAAGAACTGCAGCCAGGAGCCGACCCGCTCAAGACGAGTTTGCAGATGAAGAGTTGGACGACAATCTTTTACCCGACTAGAACAGCATTTTAATTGACGAGATAGCTGATTGCTTTGTTGTGATTGAGCGGTTTTGACTTATTATTATTTTACTACATAATAATGTATTCGTGCACTTTCTTGCATATTTGTATAGGCACTTATTGAAGGTAGTACCGCAGAGCTATAAGTATATTAGAGATGACTCCGGCACGTCATAATATTCACAAATCGTCACCGATAAGGCTTATCATCAAATCAGAAACCAGTATTTCTGTAGGAAAATATACTCCAATTAAGTTGTGTCTGTCGTTTCTATTATTACTTGTATCTCTTTTTTTGCCAAAACTGTGTAAGAAGAGCTGTCAGTAAGAATCTAAGGACTGTCTCATATGTCACTACTGCAGACATCAAATATTATTTCCTCCTATGTATATGGTAAATGCCTAGTTACGCCTTCTTATAGGATATAAATCAAGGTATAACTTTGAAACAGTGTACCTATGTTTGTAATATTACTACTGATAGGTATGCATCGGGGTATATCAACGAGTTTTCTGTGATAGCATTTGGTGTATTGTTAGAAGGTTTAACTCCACTGCAATATTTGTTACAAGCATATACATCAATAAAATAATTTGTCACATCTTTCAGTTTTTCAAAAAGTCCAGAACATGTCGAAATATATTTTCAAAGTGACGCTATAACAAATCAAACCAAGTGTACATGAAAGTTAACCTTTTTCTATTGTTGATCAATTGTTGTTTTCACTTAATCTACACAAACAAATATTATGGTTGTTTTGATTTTCTTTTTGTTTGTATGTATATTTTAGACTCGATAATATAATTAATTCACGCAAGTTTTGTTTTTAATCATTTGCTATAAAGCTGAAAGGAATTAAAAAGTAAGAATACAGAATATCAACATCAGGATAGTTTTTATATTTGTGTTGATTTTTAGCATAAAGGGCTATCTTTTTGTAGATCTAATCGTAGTAAATGCTTTACAAAGTAAATTAGAAAAAATCTATAATAAAAGCCTTTGCTTAAATGGAATAATGGGACGTACATATGTCTGTGAAGTAATAAATTAAAGTGGATCTCTTTGTATAATAGCCATTTATAAAAACTTTAAATTACGATAATTTTGTATTATTTAGAGCACGAAATAAATAAGAGGGTTTATTTTAAGGATTAAAGTTATTTAAAATGGTAATAACCTATATTTTTGATGTTTATCATGAAAAATTTTTTATAATGAATAAGTATAAATATTCAATGTATTGAACCAAAATATTTCATTACATGGATTCATGTACGTACAAATATTTTAAAAATGAAACATATAGTGCGTTCTTCAATATTTGTAACATAATTTAGCTCTGGATTTCTATTCCATTCTTCGAATAACAGTAAATAGACACACTTACAACTAAATAAGCTTTAAAAAATATACAAATAATCCAATATTATAACAATAATAAGCTTATATTTGTGAATAAAAGTACATTAATAGAAATCTTGTACAGCAATTGAATGTGTAATATAGAGGGTAGAAAGTAGACGATATCTACTTTCGATATGTAAAAATAAAATATAAGTATATAGGCTAAAGTTTAACAGTATACGTATATGATGATGATAATTATACAAGGATTAGAAGTCAGCAATTATATAACAAAAGTGTTTAGAAAAAACATGTGAATGTAAACATAGACATGCGTAAGGGGGAAAAACAAGAAACGATTACTGATTTATGATGGTGGTGATTTTAGGATAAAAAGAATTCTGTATATAGGTAGATCGAGTGAAGGGCTGTGAAATTTTTTTGGAGCGTTTGACTACGTGGGGTGTTATTGGTATATGGATGGTTGTGGTTTGAATGTGACAAGAGAAATAATTCCTGGGCTTGCAATAATCGTCTTGACTCTAGGGATTGAATGTCTTTGGGGAAAAAAATTCTCAAGGCTCTTAAGTTTTTCAAGAATTTGAGTGTTTTTTTGGTTTAACCCGATGAATAATGGGGCGGCATATTCTATAACGCTGCGGATGTTAGTGAAGTAAATTTTAAGAAGGGATTTCTCGTCAATTATGTTTTTAAGGCATCGAAAATACCTTAATATCTACCCAAAATGAGTTATATATAATCAACTCTACATTGGAATATTTTTAAACGGGTAATTCATATAAATTCATGTACATGTATTGTTTATAAACAATATTACACTATATAAAAGGTAAACATTATCTTTAAAAAAGCTATAAAATATATTAAACAATAAACGTGGTCCACAAAAAAATGTCTAAACGGATTAGATTTCAGTATAAAATTAAGATAACAAATTTTAATATTATAAAAATATCAAGTATTAATATATGTTGAAAAAAATAGGCACCTATATAAACAGCTTAAATTCATACATATATTCATCAAATATTGCAACCACATAAGGTTCAACTCACCCAAACCACTATCAGTAATAAAGGTTGACGAAGGCATATTTGTTAATGTGCCATAGATATCTGAAATTAGTAAAAGAAACAGGAATATTGAATTAGACTATTACAGGTAGCATTGCTGAATCAATAATATACACAAAAATGTATCAACAGTATATATATTTCAAAATTTAATAGAACGACTAATATTAAAAGCTTAATTTAATTGGAACAAGAAAGTTTCAATCAGATTTTACATTTGAAATTATACGTTTTTCCAATCCAATGTATATCAAAGTCAAAAATCCTGGACAAAGACTATTAATAGTGAAATCATTTTAAAATAATTTTTGAATGCATGCATTATACTCGTATTTATGTATACTCGAAAAATTGTTTTAAAACTATATCCTCGTTAATTTATGATCCATAACAAAATAGTAATATTAAACTGCATACAAAATTCATAATAATATTTACACACTTCTTTATTCCGTGTTTCAGAATATTTATTTCACAGTGTAAATTGAATACAATGCTCTATAATTTATATATTACTACAGAAAGTGTAATTCAAGTGTAAGGATTAGATCAAACGTAATACTTATAAGAATTTTAACTTTAACTTAAAAAAATAAACAGTATACCAATTTAATATGTATAAATATAGACCAGAGTGAGACATAGACTATCATTTTCTTCATTTTATCAGATTTCAGAAAAAATCCTATTCAGTCAAAACTAATTATTTGTTAAATATTAAAATTAATAACAGTTTTTTTCTATTCTAAAAAAACATAATTTCGTTGTTCATAATCTATAACAAATAAAAATAAACTAAATTAAACTAAATATATGGCCTATAGTTTTGATAAATCATACATAAATGTAAAAAAGAAGTAAAACAATTCACAATATAGAAATGTTTATTGACGTGTAGTTTTACTCGATGGGATGGACACATGTTAAAGATGATGCAAAATGCAATATAACAAAAAATTAATTTCGGCAGCATGACAACAATAGTTTACCATTAAGGAGAGCAAACCATAATTCAGGTACTCCAAATACCTTTGAGATACATATAAATTATATGTGTATATACTTATAATATATATAACAAGTCATTTAACGAATAATGACTTCAATAATGAGATCAACCACTTTTAACAGTTTCATTTAGAATTTGACTAATAAGTTCAATGTTTGTGTAAAAGTCAAAAAAGTTTGAAGTAACTTTAACTAAACAGATACTATCTATCATTAGAGATAGCAATATAGTTATCATCAATAAATTGGGGAAAATACACAGCATAACACAAAAAAGTTATGATTATTATACAGATTACTCAGATTTGAATAAGTAGTAAATGTAGGTAAAAATATGTTATAGTTTTATGTAAAATTGTGGGGTCTGTTGGCTTGCTTTTCTGTTGAAACCATAGTATTCATTGATGATTTCAAATTATCATTCCCCTTTAAGAAGAATATTTACATAAAAAGTTGCATTAAGATTTTATTAATTAACTACTTGTACTTTTACTTATAAAATATTCGTCGTTTATAGTTCTAAATTTATAATGGAAGAATCACATCATAATTTAGCAATTAGTTATATGGTAATAAAAAGCCAATTTTAAAAGATATTTGATGCAACATAAACAAGTATACGATGCATGAATTTTATGTAAGAAGTTTAATAATATAACTCGAAATGCAAAACAAGAGACATCATCGACAACAAACAAAAAGTAGTAATATAATATACGAATAAGAGAGAAACAAATAACGAGAGAAGGAAAGGAGAATCGTGGGATAAAATTTGTAACTGGAAAAGTCGCAGTGTGAAAGGATAATTGGGTTAAGGATTAGATATAATAGTTTATGTATGTGTGTATAAATATATATGCTAAGCAGATAAATCAATTGACATCCTGATTAACCAAATGGCTAGTTGTCAGCAAATCTAAATATACTGATGGAAATTTCAAAAACAAAATCTAATAAACTTATATAGTTGTACAGTTTATGTCAAGGTCGTTAATAATACAGAGTAATTAAATATACTCAATTAACTGTTAATGCTTCAAAGTTATTATACATAAAAGATCGAATCAATATATTTATATATGTACAGAAATATGTGCTTGAGTAAAATAGTAAAATGACTTGTGCAATATAGACTAGTAATTTTTTGAGGACATATTTGAATGTTATATATTTAAAATAATTAATTTCAAAAATAAAATATTACATCAAATTCCCTTTGCATTTGAAGCTTCATAACAAAGCTTTATATATATGAATGAAGGTGAACAAGAAAGCATCCAGTCGATAATGTTAATTTTCTAACCGTCGCATACTCGAATGCCAGAATCAATTTTACCCTTTTTAGGTGGAATTCATCAGACATGTAAAGTATCGAACCGGAGTCCTCAAAATTACAATGAAAACACTGCAATCGCTTAATCACCGGAGCTCGATCGGTTACTAACAAAATCTTGTGGACATTTCAGGAAATCTACATTCCAATAAATTCATATTACAACCTTTAACCATGTATCTAAACATTGAAATCATTGCTTAAGAGATTACACCTGTAAAATTAATTAAAACGGTCAAATTGATGATAATAATAATAAACTAGATTGACAAAAAACAAATAAAGAGGATACTTGTTGTGAAAACAAAATTGGCAACAATAAAAATAGCGATATATTGCACGTAACAAAATCATATGTAAATGCCCACTATAATTCAATAGAATGGTAGAATGGTAAAAAAATTAAATAGCATGTGTATATATATATATAGATAGTGACCTAAAAATAATATTACGATGAAAGAAAGAACGAAGTATAAAAAGCCTTTGCACTACCCCTATTAACGGGCTTTTGCTGACAAGTGAGTTAGTTATAAACTGACATACCAGACCAACTATATTACGTGCGAAAACATGACTGGCTAGAACGATGGTTTGTGGTAAGATCGGGAATGGGAGGGTAAAATGGAGAAGAAAAGGGCGAGATAGAAGAGGGCAAATTGACTGCAAGGTCGAGGATAAATGCACATAAAATTTTGAACTAAAATAATCAATCATTTTTCATATGATTTGACTGGCATATACACATACATACATGTATTATATTATTTAGTTTATAAAGAATATACTACGGGTCACCACATACATTCTTTTACACGGCCTCTGCGAATGAATGAATGAAGAGTAGCTGGTACCTGTAACAGGTACACACATGCATACAAACGTACAGATACATTTTTAATCAAAATCGCAAGTTTGTATGTATGCAGCACGTCAAAACGTTAGTTTAGATTAAATATATATATACATATATAGTGTAGAAGGAGGTGGCATAAGTATGTAATTTATGTATGTAGGCGTCGAATTGCATGGAATATATTGTCATGTCAAATGCTGAGCGATGACTAGAATATCATAATATATTATGTAAAATGACTGTGTAAATATAAATAGGTCGGCAGGTATTTTAAAGTTATTATGGGCAAACTGAAATAGACAGCAGAGAAAATTATACATTTGTATTATATAATATAATTTTAATAACATACTTTTATCATTATATTATGACTGCTCATATTACTTAGCAGAAGTAGTAATACATTACAGGTTATGTAAGCTGGTGAAAGAGATGGCGTGTAAATAACTGAAGTCAACAACTCAGTTGGCTGTGTGTCTGGGTGGGTATGTGTGTGTGTGAATGTTTATGACTTGTACAGAGGTTTTGTGGGTGGAAGATGGCCCTTGTGTAGCGGCCGATGCGATAACTGAGGAGGCGGAATCCGCGACAATCGATAAGGACCTCCTCCGCCGCCGCCGCCTGAACTGCTTGCTGAGGATTGCGAAGAGGTGGAAGTGACGTTACTAGGCGGTGGAATGGCCGATACTATGGTGCGCTGTTGCTTCTGGGGTGGCGCTGGAGAGCCATCTGCAGGAGTGGAGGAATTTGAGGAGGAATTGGTACGGCGAAAGTATCCGTCCGTCTTCTGGCGAACGCTTGTGAGTGCCGTGCGAATTCTACCCTGGGGTTTAGCAGTACCATCACCCCCGACAACGCCAGCTGTTGTCAAGGTCGGTTGCTTAGACGCATTAGCGGTTGCTAGGGCAGTGGGACGGGTTGCCTTGCTACGATGGGCAGGCAGCGGTGGGGGTAGATCGCGCTGGAACGCCATTGGTTGGCTCTTAGAGGCGGGGGCACTGGAGGGCCGAATGTCGTGTCGCGCTTTGATTGGTTGTTGCTGATTAGACGAGGCACCTGAGCCAGATCCAGAGCTATTGCCACCGCCGCTGGATGCAGATCGTGGTCGAGCCTGACTCAATACCTCGAGGCGGAAGGGGAGGCTGAGTAAGAGCTCCAGGGAGGTTGTGAGGTCGGCGTAGAGTTCCCGTTGCCCCGAGCGACAGCGCCGAAGGAAGGCATCCTCGCAGTAGTACCGCTTAAGGAGCGATTCGGATTGGATGATCGATGAAAGCCACATAGAGAGAGCCTTCACGCTGAAGAGGAAATCAGAATATTGAAGTTCTCTATTTTTCTGTGTTTATTTAGGTTAGGAAATATTGTGAATCAAGTTGAATATCAATAATTAATTAAATTTGCAAATAAACTATAATTTTATATGATTAACTAACCATTTTTTCTCGTATCTTGGAAATTTAAAAAAATATTTTACAATGGTTTACGATGATTCAACATTATATGTTTTATTAGAAAAGGCCATTAATAGGCAAAAGCGCTTCGAAACATTACTATCTTTTACAAACATTTTCAACTTAAGAATTATAAAAAATAATATACTTAAAATAGGTATAATTCGTTACGTTTATAATTTTTTTAAGATATGTTACTAAATATCGGACAAAATTTACGAAAGGAAACAAAAACGTAAGAAAATATGTTTATTGAGCAATTATTATACAAACTCAAGATATCCGATATAATCCTCGAATTCAATATTCAGCTATTTAGATATCTAGTTTCAGTCCAGTTATCAATTAACTTTATAGGGTGATATTCATCTCATTTCTTTCTGTACGCATCGACTCATACAAATTGGACTTCCACCGTTTAAAATAAGTGATATCCGACCTCTATGCATAGACCATAATAATCTAATACACCCCTTTTATATATCGATCCTAGAAGAAATTCTGAAAGGAAAGGTAATAAACTTTTAGTATAATTATAATGAATGTTCTGCCACCTGTATATTTTCACAGTTGTGAAGCAACTACGAGTATTTAATTATCTTTCAATAGTAAATTGAATTTCTATGGGATAAGAAAACTTTTATTACTATTAAGGAAATAATGGTTAAATTTAAAATATGGTACAATTAGATAACAATATTTTAACAAAAACCGACTGTAAAGTAAATGCAAAGGTTCACTGGGCATACAGAATCAATTAATATGGATACTATATTCACGCTGTGGTTAAAGATATTGTATACAAAACAGCTGCTCCTGGCGTTCTAATTTCATATTTTTCTAGAAACCATACAAGAAACCACATTGAGCAAATGAGTGTCTGGTGAAGATAGGCTTATACCTCTTAAACATACATATGAGCTGATTTAGTCTATTTTATAAGGCTGAAATAGTTAAAATTTAAATTAAACTAAAGTTTACTTAGCTTAAATAGAAAGGTGGGAAGTCAACAAAGCATACCGTAGCTGATACTGCTCAATTACGAAATATACTAAATATACTAGACCTGAAAATATAACAGCTGTATTAACTGATTAAAGCAAAGCTGGCATTTTTTAATGAAACTCTGAAAATCATATATATTTATAAATATTAACGGTAATCCTAATGAGAAAAAAAAATTAGTGTAATACGATTATAAAAGCATAGGTAATCATGAGTTCAAATTTATTTGCCAGATAAGTTGTTAAATTGAAAATACCACGATTAAGTTAATAAACGTATATAATTATGCACAAAGAAATAATTAATGAAATTTCAAGAAATTCACATGATAATCAATATAAAGAATGATAGTATATAATTGTAAATTAAACAAATTTATGATTGAATTAAAAGAAAATATGACTTTAAATATTCATTTGTTTCATAAATATGTTTGAAATTATAAGCCTACGTTTCACAGGAAATGGTCCTCATAATCTATATTTAAGGCGATAGCACAAAATAGAACGCATACACAAGTAATATGCACTCACTTGAGGCAAGCGCAGACGAAAGCTCTGAACTTCAATTTATCGGTCGTCTGGGTGGGAACTGTCTTCACCTCGTTAAAGACTTCCGAGAGAACACGGTTGGCAACACCTGGAAATAGAATTGAATTTAGGGCCCCTGTCGTCGCGACTAAGTAGGAACTTCTAATCTACCTGAATATACTCGCAAATATATAGCTAACAAATGTGATTTTGAAATAGGATACACTAGAGTGGAGGAGTAGGTGGGACTGGTGCACAGATCAACGAAGTAAATAAATTCCAGACAGAGTCATTTATAATGGGTTATCCCCTCTCCTCCTCCGGTAATATTATTCTATATGTGTATATAAACATAGTGAAACTACATGAATAGAGAGTAAAGGAGCGTTAAAGTGTTTTACTATCGTAGAAGGAGAACAAATAAACAAAGTCAGTTCTATGTCTGGACATTTATCATTATACATCGACATGGAGACCCGACCCTGTTAACCATACCTATATAACCAACACATACAATTCCGAATAGAGAGGAATAATATTAAATGACCTTCACTAACAGTAACACATTTCTCGTTCAAAAACAGATTTTTATCAAATAGTTTTATATAGATTTTTAGCGCACAAAGTACATTTGATAATAACATATAAAAAAGTAAAAATTCGCAATCCTCTATTTTACAAGTATTTTTGAATCCTGGTTTAATATACCATAAAAAAGCAATTCAAAATAATCTCATTCAAATGTATACCTTCCTACATGTTTTTTTTCCTGACTTTAAAATAGAAAACGAATGATAAATAATGCTTGTTTGGTTAACTGTTAATTTATGACTGAAGAATCTTAAAAGAGTAAAAAAACAGAGAAAAAATAGAATAATTATGAAACATTAATAAAAAGTGATATCTATTTTGCATGATATGTTTTCTCGATATTTTATTTAAAAAATCAATCAGCTACTAGAATTAATAGAGATCTTCTGACAGGCCATAAATCCTGGCATAGACATCATAAATATCAGCAAACATGATAATAAGTTACACGATAGCAATAAATTTCTTATTAAATCAAGAAAATACTCGTGTAAAACGAAGGTCTGTATTAATTAACATAGGAGAACACTGTTTAATATACAAATACTGTCTGAAGCAATAAATTTTGCTTTATCTTGTTAATATCTTTTTGCTGATTTCTTCCAATATCACAGTAACCAAAGGTTGAACGAAGCAGTCAATAAAATCGATATTAAGGATTTATTTTCGACAAAAAATACTGACATTATTAACATACCAATGCATTGAATCATATTAATTTAAATAAATTATACAGTGATATGCTATTAAATAAAGTGACACAAGTTTTGCAAATATCCCAGATGTCTTTCAAAATGTCATAATTAGGATAAAAAAAACATCATTTTTATAACCTTTTCTGATATTTAAATTTCTTTAAAACTAGCTACAGCAGTAAAGTAAAAATAATAATAATTTGGCGTTAATAGTACCCCCTTACTGAACAAAATACTTAAAAAGATCTCTAAATTAAACTATAAAAATCCCATTTCCATAACCAATTATATTTTAATCGATGTATTTTAACAGATAACTGTTTTCATCGCAAATAGAGGGACAAATAAACACGGTTTTATCCAATAAAGGTTGTTTAGAAGGCGTCTGACGCAAATGCAAATAAGTTTAAGACAAAAACAGAATTTTAATAACACCCCAAATTTACTAATATAATCCATCAACCACGTTTTCATGAGAGAAATGCTTTTCTTGCTCTAATAAAAACACTTTCTAAACCAAACACAACATATATTTCCTTCCATCAACAACTATGCTCTGCATCTCTCATGTCATAATGAAATATAACAAAAAATGCTATATTCTTAAAATAATATCAATATTAAAATCAACGTGACGCACTACTATGTACAAAAACCAATTTAAAACAAAAGTGACGTTAGGCAACAAAATTACTATTTCTATTTTAGGTGTATTACGTATTAATATATCTTTTATTGCTGCAGAGGAAGATCACGTTTTTTCTACACTTTATATAGAACAGGCCTTGACCAAAATAATTAAACTATAAATTAGAGATATTTAACAGAAAAGAGGGATACTTCTTCAATTAACTTGATAAAAGTTAAAGCACTATTGAGAATATATACAAATTATCAGTTTAATTATAATCAATGAAATTATATTTTACGAAAATTTTAATATGGCTCGAATGATATTATTTTAATTTTTTAGGTTATTATGTGTTAAAACGTTTATTTTACGTTATAACCAAAATATAGATAGTTAGGAATATTACGAAATACTATAAGTTAAATTATATAATATCTTATGAATGATGTAGATAACTTCTAACTAGGATAATAATATGAGTAAGCTATAAGCGATCGATAATTCACACGGACAATTTTATTCTAAAATACAAGCTTACTTTGTAGCAGCCTATAAAACATACTAAATTTAGAATAAAATGATGAAATGTAACTTTATCTGGTAAATAAATACATGTATTAATGTTATAATTGGTTATACTTGACATCAATAAATTATGATATATTTACACGAGCGACAATTTTCCACACTAGAAATGTTAGTCTATTTTGTTTAATGATATAATTAATACTTACAGCTAGTCGACTCCTTTTAAAATTTAAAAATTCATTTAGACAGCTTTCCCTCGACACAAGCCAACAAAGTTTAGCATAAATATCCCCTTTTCCTTGAATTAGTTATAGACTATAATATGTATGTATGTATATTGCATTGAGGCTAATGAATCAATGGGCCCAGTTACCTGGCCGACAGCTCTCCTCAACAAGGATCCAGAGACGAGAGCGCTGTTTTGTGCCGAAGAGTTGCCGGGCGGGCGCCAAAAGACCGTCCATCACCAGAGTGGTGAGAGGAGCTATGAGACCCAATGGAGACCCACTCCCACCGCAGCCTGTAGCGGTGCCCGAGGACTCCTGAGACGAGGCCGACAGGTTCAGGGAACTATCGCAGTGGGATGAGAAATAGGCCACTGCTTGCTGAACCGACTTGATGACGTCATTGACCAGAGCTGCACAGCGTTATTATTGGTAGAGAGAGATAGAGAGAAGAAAGTAAGCTTCAAGTCAGAAATATCCGATAAAAATACAGGTTTTACATAGAAAAAAAAGCTTTTAGAAAGCGGCTGGCGTAAAATAAGTAAATCTATTTCTATTTAATGAAAAAATAAATAAACGCAACCTACATTTCTACCTACTTCTATATGCTTCTGGGGTTACAGCATTAAAAACAGCTTCAAATTTCTAAAATACCATTTAGAGCGAACTTGGCGTGACGCTATGTTGGAAAAACGAATTCACTACAAAAGCGATGTTGAGTAAAAAAATACAATTTCCTGGTAAGGTACATGAGACACTTGTAACATAAAATAATGGTTATTTTTAATCTATTATAGTATATAAAGACGCTGAGTGTTTGTTTTTTTGTGTGGGAAGTGACAGACAAAGAAACTTAAAGTATAAACAGAGTAAAGGAAACAAATGTGTCGAATTAAATAAAAACTCTTAGATAAATATGTCACTATGAATAAAAATTCGTAAATAAATTTTAAATTCAAAGAAAAATCAAAAGGTAGATAATAAATATCTAGCTGCATCTAAAATATGTATTATTTTAAAAAGGATAGTTATAATAAAAATCAAGTATAGAAATATATTTAGAAAATATAAATTTCTGCGGTTGTTTCTATTTTTATTAATTAATAAATATCCGCCTAATAAACAACTAAATATAAGTCTAATTAAGCGATCAAGAATATATAAGACAATTTTTAATTTAAAAGAATAAAAACGAATACATCATGTTAAATAGTTCACAAGAAAGTATTCATCAACTATTTTGAGGCGCAGGAGGGGAGTCGGTTTGCAGGCAAAAGGGGGTAACTTAATTAATACTCGACTGAGTTGTCACCAATGCCATATATCATTTAAGTGTATTGCACTTTAATAATTAAATGACTTACAATATTATCGATTTTATTAGAAAAAAGTAGTTTATCGATAAATTTTAATCATATTCACAAGATTAATCCTTATATCAAGACAAACATACATCCTGAGAATTGGGGATAACTGCTCTAATTAATTAAATTTGTGCGGTCTATCTGAACAAATTTGTATCATATTTTGTGGATTTCATTAAATTTAGTAGTAGAGTGAGAAGATAAGTCTTCTTCAAAATATTAATTATATACGTATGGGCAATGCATCTAAAGTATCTTTGATTTAAAAACTAAATCTAGCATAAACTAAAATAATATTATGCAAAATTGTACAAAATATTTCATACTATGTATGATAATATCGCTTGTTAAAATTAAAAGTCAGGACATCCCTAAAACCATCTTTCATTAATAATTACTAGTATATTTCAATATATACAACATCAATATGTTAACATAAACAACATTTATTTGTAAGATATGACACTGCCATAGTTTTCGGACAGAGCGAAGACATTTATAACACTGAAATTACAACTAGCACAATACCTATATACATATATCCAAGAACTAATATTACCAACTGACCCTTACATTTGCGTTTCTAATATAAACGAGGTGTATAGAACAATATTGTGTGAAAAACGAGCGATTTTCTGATTGCTTTTTTATTAGAAATGAAGGATTAAGTGAAAAACAATTGCTAATTTAACTGATTGACGATGAAACGCAACTATGTAAAGATTATTTGAAAAAGGCAACCGAATTAGTACATACAGTAAATATGGCAAATTCTCCATTTTGATGTAGCTAGATACATATTATAAGCAATAGTATAAATGTATATTTTTACGTTGCATACAAGTATTTTCTATATAAATATAAAATATGTGGTTACACACTATCAATCAGTTTCTAATAAAATAATACGGCTATTCTAATATCATTAACACAAATTAATCAATCGAAGTATTAAAACAACTTTTAATTTTCTTGCTTATTAAAAAAAAAATCTTTTGATAATCATAAAAATTCTAAATAGAAAAATGTACAACATATTATAATAATGTGTATAATATCCAAAATGTATCAACATAAAAACATACAGTACGTAAACTAAATAAATCGATTAACAAAAATGCTTCAAATAGAGCCGTGCATTAATTTTTAGAAAGTTCAAACACACCAGTTTAAAGTTATCCACAAATATATTTGCTTTAAAGCGCTTAATCATCTCATTATACCATAGATTAATTCTTTATTTATTTTATATTTCGACCAAAAATAAATAGTATACACATTATTTTCATCCAGTCTGAAGATACGAGTGAAGACATTTTATTTTGTAAACTGTCTAAATTGCGTTGGCGGAGATGGTAAACACGTGATATTGAGACACAAACAGACAAGGCAAGCTTTTATCGTTGTGAGACAATACGTCATTAAAATTGGAAATATTATTAAACTTTTGAGTCTTACTTAGCTCTTCATGTGAATAACAATAACAATTAAACACTCATAAGATTGCCAACAGCTTAACCACAATCTTCGAGTGCAGGGAAAAATACTCTTGCAAAGAGTTTTGAGAGTCATTTGAGAGAAACGAGTAAAATGAGACAGAGCGAGAAAGATACCTAATGATCGAAGAAATCAGCTGCATGCTATAAGAATACTGTTGCAAGTGGTTCTCCGGTGGATACTGGTTTGTTTAACATAACATTATCGATCGATTACAACAAACAGAAATATACTTCGTGGGAAGAAAATTTACAGAGCAAGCGGTATTATTCTTAATAAAATAGAGAACACATACTACGTCGAATCTTCCGCGATCGAGACAATTTACGAAAGACTTATACTCTGGACCTATACCTACGTTATGTCTATCGAAGTGTACAGCCTCCATCAGTTGCACTTGTTTGCATAGGGGGGTTTTCCTACATTCCTGCCGCATCCCGACTAAAATAATCATAAAACCAACTGGACAGAGACTCTGTTTATAAATAGACTCTTTTTTTATTTTACTCGTCAATACTATAGTTTAATGTGTGTACACTGAAGAGAAAAGAAACGCCAGCAAATATGAAATTATAAAATATATACATGAAATATGCAGAATGATGCTGCCTATAAAATAAAGAAGAAAAGAGTTAAGACAAATGATAACTGTTTACCATCATATTTTGCAACATGTATGCAAATGAAACATTTTTATGAATAATTATTTATTATTATTCATTATGTGTAAATGAAAAGCATACTTTAATGACTCCATTTCAAAATGTTTTTTAGAAAACCACGAAGGTTAATATCGATCTCTTTTAATGGATAACTAAAACTACTTATAGATAGATCATGTAATAGCATACGATCCGGCCACCGATTAACACACACTGGAAATTCCCAGTGATGATTCGACACAGATGCCATCGGTGATTGTATAGGTATCAAGTAAAGGGACTGTTGAAAACATTATATAGGTCTGCAATATTAGTGACAGCATAATGCGCAGAGAAAATAGGATCCGGTAATTGGGAACATCAGCTGCTTTTATTGGATTTAATGACCCAACTATACATATTATAAGGATCGATTTTACTGTCTGTACAATCACTATGATACAGTTATTATACAGCGTAGCCAAAAGTGAATATAGTATGGACTATGCAAGGAGAAAAACAGTAAAGCATTTAACTTTGACAAGAAAACTAGTGGTTAGTGAATCACTATTTCCCCATTTCTAAATTAGAGAATCAGTAAATGATAATGTGTTACATTGATTTATTATTATAATTATAAAAAAAACTGATATAATCAATATGGGTTAGGTATATTTTTCTAATTTAATCGATAAAATTTAAACGTAATGAGCCACAAAAACTAAATATAACTTAAATGTAAAGCAATGGTGTAAAATACAACATTTTGAACAAATTTATTGTAGTCAATAAAACAAAAGTGAATAATTAGGATTTACAGTTTTACAGAAAATATATCACGGTGAGAGTTATTGGAATATTCTTTTCATACATCACATGAACGATTACATAATGTAAATACAACTATAAATTTAAACGATAAAAATATCACGATGTTTATATTACTCAAATGCCAATGCGTCAGTAAATAAAATAAAAGTATAAAATTAAATATATACGTTGGAATATAAATTGATCAATTTTTACATATATTCGAACTATATAATATATTTAAGTAATAAATGAAAGTATAAATGTTATAAGTACAAAATGAAACTCTAGAAAGTATAACTGTTAAATACTCTACTTTCTAAAAAAACCACAAAATGTTTTCTGAAAGATGATTTACAAATCAATAAAATTCATAAGCTATAAAATGGAATCAATCTTTACAATGAAAACAAGAAAAAGTTATATAAAATAATTGCATGAAACAAGATGAAGAAATTCAGTCTAAAATATTACTGTAGATCAATAATAATATTTTAGGCTAAATTGTCGATCGCAAGTTTATTTTCTAATTCATCCGAAACCTTTCGTGAAAAAGAAATGCGTTCGAGCAGCCAACCATTCTTTCTTCTGGGTATATTTATGTATATACTATCCTCGTAGATCAAAGAGAAATAAAACGTAAAAGACATTTTTTTGAAGGGGGTAAGAAGGAAAGGAAGTATTGAAAGAGAGTGATCAGATAGGGAGGTTGAGGATAGTGACATTATTTCAGAAGGGCAGATAGGGCGAGAGAAAGGAATTCTAGCGCGAAATGGGACGCAGCATAATTCCTATAACGGAACGATTAAAAGAGCAACAGATCCCAAAACCGCATCCTTGAAATGGAAACAGTTAATGTCTTTTTTCTTAGCTTCTACTGTATATTGAAAAGTAGGACAAACATAATGAATTATAAAACCGACTTGAGTTCTAGGCTAATGATACTACTATTGATAGATTGACTGACGCAATTTTATGCGAAAACTTCGGCAAAGTAAAACAGTTTACAACGGGGGGGGGGAGGCGTCAGAGTCTTCAAATATCTCTCATAATTTATTACAGAAAAAACTGACTGAAAACAATCTGTGGGTAGACTACGGTTTATTTTAGATGGAGCAAATTCAACCATAAAAATGATGGTGAGTGGAAATGAGGAGGTAAGTGGAGAGATGGTATATATCCACCTGACAAGACAACCTTGACTAGCTTGACTAGTGCGAGAGAGTGAAAAGTGATCATAGTGAGAGGGGAGATACAGTTCGATATCTAATAGTCTAGGCAAGGTTAGGTAAGTGCCGCGGCATTAGAGACACAAAACGACCGGATGATATAGGCAAAGTTACACTGCAGTGCTGGGATTAACATACGCATAAGAGGTTGGTGCACTCGTTTGGATCCGATCACACTGTATGGGATCGGCAACTAGTTCAAATGTGCCTGTGAACTAGGCGGAAAGGATGGAGGGCTAGAACCAGAAGATACAGATACACAATCTTCCTTTCTTTTCTCATATAAATGTGCGATATATAGGATCACTTTATTTCTTCCAGTATTTCACCTTTTCCAGATTGTCGAGTTTGATAAAGGCCGACCCAACCAACCGCAGATTCCAGCGCGTTGTGTGCGAAGATAATATCCGATCTACATAACCTGGTATAGCTATAGCTGATCTATGCAGCTCTAAAGACATTTCCAAAAGCGTTGGATATTGAGGCAAGGAACTCGCAGACTCCACTGTCATGGTTAACTCTGATTGCACAGCAGTATTATAGGGAAAGGCACTTGAGAGATCTATATTTTCTCGTAATATCAGGCAAGAATATATAAGTGTTTCGCATTAGCTACACACTTTAAATTACAGGAATGTCCAGAAAGGAATTTTTGCCACATTTGAACATCTCATTCACCATTTAACGGCGTAAAATAATTCCATACAATACATTTCTACTAAGTTTATTTTGACAAGCATCAAATTATGTCAAAAAAACATTAGCGCTTATTATAGACCCTTATCTTACTGGAAATCTGCCTATAATGTAAAATCATGACCAGAATCAATAGTTAATGAAAATCAATGTAACGATGAGTTTTTATAAAGCTAAATCACAATGATAATGCACCTATACATAGTAATATATTGGTGATAATATCGTGAGAACGGTACCCCAAAAATAATGTAAAATACACAGAGAACCCCATGTGTGAAAAATTAATTCAATAGACGAAAGAGAGTTGATATTTCATAGAATATAGACGATATAGACCCTATACAATAAAGCATAGTATAGTGTTAATCTTATTCTAAAAGTATATTCATAACCTGTCTTACTTTTCATATGGATGAAAGCAACATTATATAGGTACTTTAGAATGTGGAAACGAAGTAATATTTAGTGTTAGTACATCTTATAGCATATCTTATAAAATGTGACATATTACGTGTAGGTACATACATAAAGTACAACCATGTGCGTAAAATAGTAATATTATAATAATTTAGTTGCAAATATATTAGCAGAAGAGTTATACGGATATTATTAGGAATTAGGCGTATATAAGTGTCATCAATTTATGTCAACTGTCGTATCCCAGCTGTTCAATAGTTTGACTTAGACTACGTATAATAGAATATTTTGCAGATATCGAATATAGGGTAAACAAAAGTTGTCAAAAGAATGCTACAAAGGTGAACTCGAAATATTTCAATATTTAACACGACTAATTAATTATAGCGTAAGTTATATGCTACTAAACTTATAGCATATCAATAAAAATAGTGTTACTGCCGATTTCAAGATTGAAAACTGATATTGATCAATAAGGTCAAAGTAAGATTGCAATGATCAATCAATACATTTTAATTAATACATCTATTTCAAACATGAAATGGCAATATCGATATAAAAAAAGAGTTAAACAGGAAAACAATATATTTTGCTCAAATATTTTTATCAAAAATAATAATTTAAAAGTACCAATTACAAATATCTATATATATTTAGATTTCTTAATTGGATATTTAAGAATGCTAGTTTATGAATACCACTAATATCATCGTATTACAAATGACATAGCCTACATGAAAATTAATTGCTCATTTTTCTAGTCAGAAAAAATAAAATCTACACACAGATGCCTATATACTAAGAAAGAATTGTATTCCCATCAGACTTACCATGATAACGCAAATCCATGTCAGATTTTTTGGGTTCTATTAAGGGATTAGACTCCGGACTGGGTAGCTGAAATTGTGCCAGTGGGGGATCTTGTCCATAGAGGCCACAGTCTCGAGGTATGACTGTAAATGACAGGATAGAATACGAATAAGGGGTAGATGGTCGTTGCTTGACATTATGTGCTACCCTTAAATAACCTCACTAATAACCCGTATAAAGATCTATCCAAACCGAACATGTGCAGATTGGTGCATCAAAAAGCGACAAATAGTACGAATGTGTAGAGCTATTGATGTATTTATTGTCCTTGAAGATTTAATAATGTTCAACTCCTTATGCGCAGTACATATTCTGAGTATATAGGTCTTAAGCTATTCCGCAAAAAAACAGTGACATTTTCTACATATTTGCATACCTATAGATATAGTATCTATTCCGTATATATTAGGTTCAAAATAAATAGCAATAACAACTGCTAAGTTTTACTTGTATATTATAATAGACTTAGTATTATTATGAAGCTAGAAAGTGCTATACGGATGTAGCAACGTCCTATATTATTTTATTGTGCTAAATGTCTTTATAGTTGCTAAATAACTAATATGTTCAAATAGGAATTTAAAAACTTCTATTCTTATTTTCATAACTCAATCAAAAACATAAGATTTATAGCGATCACATAATAAAGAGTATGAAATATATATATATATATAATTGTTGAAAATAAGACAAAATAAGAACTGAAAAATATTTCGGAATATAATACATTGATATAAAAGCCCAGCATTCCAGTTAAGACCGAATTTATGTTTTGAAATTTTGTTAACAATAAACAGGAACCAAACCAGGAACATATTACCAAAAAACTTTTTGTAAAGAATCCCTTTTCGATAGTAAACAATTCTCTACACGAATTTTTGCAATGGATATAAGGTATGTATACATCAAAGTTTGTATATTCATATCAATGAGTCTTATGTAATACCCAAGGCGAACAAATATAAATATGATTAATGACACAACAGACCTTTCCGTGTAATCTACCTTAAAGTAAACACAATATAACAACAACTATAAAGTAACTATTATTAAGTAATACAGACATTTTCATGACGAAATATAAAGCACGATGCATTATAAAACCCTAATTTCACACAGTAAATGGTGTCAAGCCTTTTACAGCTATACTAAAACACTATAAGTACTATAGCTGTAATAATATAGGTTGCAAGCGAGTTGACACAATTTTATTACTCCAAAAAACCTGCTGTTAACAAAACAAATCAATAATACGAATAAGAGAGGGAATGCCGCCTTTTTTCCAACATAAAAATTATAATTACAGTCATGGCAGTAGTATTCTTTATGGATATGGGAATTTTATCGATATTTTTTCAATACATTATTTGAAACGCTTAAAATGTTGCGCACGTAAATCTACTGATTAATGTGGTGAGAGTGAGCGATTTTGTGGTATTAATAGAATTGACAACTCAAGAGTGGGCGTTCACATCAACTCACTATAGGGGAGTAAATGATGGGTGTCATTTGCCAGAAATAATATTACACAGAAATTAACACATTGATATAAGAGTCGGAGTTCTCCAGAAATAGTAGAGTTAAATTACTGATTCTCGGTTTTATTTAAAAATACAAAGCATTAAACAGATTGCTAATCATTTTAACATTTAAATTTGACTGATCATGTTAAATGGACCGTAAGTAATGACACTAAACAATCCATCATTTATATTACATTTTCAATCTAAATAAGTGTGTCACATAATACTGTTAGTATATTCCTTTGGTTATAAAATACAGTATGGAGTTATTATCAAGAGTTGCCGCGTTTTGTAGGCAATAAAATTCAAGTACATTTATCCAAAAATTCAAATATAACGAATAACAAAAAAGACAATGTAGCATACCAATACAGTTTTTAATTTTGTATGTACACAAAAATGTGTTTGATCTGTCCGATTTGATTGTTAGAACTGAATAGAATTAATATTTTATATTTAAAAAAATTAAAGTAATGTGGTTTACTATGCTGTTAAAATCTAAGCATATTTCAGGAAATGGAAAAAATTCAAATATATTTAAGTATATTTAAACAACATTTTCAAATTCAACTATACGCGGCCACTTTAATAATTACGGACATTTCTTATTTGTTTACAAAGGTATAAGCAAACAAACAAGACTGCCTTGATAAATGCGTCGATAATAAAATTTATAAAGAAGAAAATAAGAATAAAGTCAATTTTGGCGTTCTTTTTCTTAATCGAAGATGGATAGAGTAAAATGAAATAAAAATAACATAAAATTACAGTGTAAAACATACATAATAAATAAGAAACAGTAAACTTTAATTCAGATCATGCGTTACAATTAAACTAATTACAGAGATAATAATTAAGAAATTTTGTCAATCGCCGCATACTCAAAAGTTAGACGCGTTTCGCTCTTTATGGAGCTCATCAGTCACATGTAGAGTATCAGTGATTACAGTGCGAACACTATAACCACTGGCCCACCGGAGCTCAATCAAATGACAAGGAAGACTTTACGACATGTCACTATTCGTAGCTAAACATCACTTGGTATTGATTTATCCTTATTCTAATATTATAGTTCGTGTGATATGGACTTGTCGTAACGGTTAGAAAGTTCTCCTTGCCAATCACCAAGCCCCGGTGGTCAAGCGGTTATAGAGTTCACATTGTCATGGTGAAGATCCTGGCTCGATGCTCTGCATGTCACTGACGAGCTCCATAAAGAGCAAAATGCGTCTGGCATTAGAGTATGAATGTTTTAATTATCATTATTCAGTCGATTAAATTTTGCAAACTCGGGTGATCTGAGTCACATAAATGAAGACACATTAATTAGGCCATGGCTAAACATTTCTTTGTATTGACCACTCAGATAATTAGCTAACTGGGAGTTAAGATGTTTAGCTTGTTTATCAGCTTATACAACTTGGTCTCTATAAGATAAGCATTCGAAGCTTCATTTGCATGGTGGTATACTGCTATGGTATCTTACAACAGTACAGGAGTATGGTCTGTCAGGCATAAAAGGACAAAAATTTAAATTCCTGTTCTCCAGTATTCATACTAAAACGCTCTACTTTTCTAATTTGCACATTTATAGTTGACTATATACTCGAATCATTCAACAGCTATAGATTTTTCCGACACCATGCAGACTAAAAAAGAGCAGCAGATCACCTTCAAGACACTCACCTCTTAGATCCGACACCAGAGAAAGCGGCCTAGGTCTAGCCGGACCCGTACGTGACCTTAATGAGGCTCCCGGGCCCAGAGTGATTCCAGCCTCCTCCCCCAGGATTGGTGTATGGAAGAGAATCTTCTCGCTGAAGGACACACTCTTCTTGGCACGAAATTCCCTATCACTTCCACCTTCATCTGTAGACTCCATACTGCCACGACTATTGATAAGGCAACCAGGAAGTCCTGCTTGCTGCTGATACTGCTGATCCCTTGATAACGCCTCTAACGCTGTCTCCTGGTGCTGCTGATATTCTTCGCAATTATCTAATTCTCCAGAAGCTGACATCTCGCCAGCACGATCGATAGCGTTCGGCTCGGAGCTTGATCTATCGAGGGAAGATCGTGGTCGAGCAAGACAGGACTTAAGTGGTGGCTTACTCTCACTGTCATTCTGAGCGAGGAAACCACGCAAATCCTGTGATATGAGGTCGGGGACGCTCATGTGCTTCATGAGAGGACTCCCAGGGGGCGCCACTCCAGGCTCTGTGGCAGTGTTGGTGCTGCTGGTGCCTGCTTCGGACACTGTGTCCTCCTCGGAGGGTGAGTGACCCACATTGCAGCCGCACTTCCGGCATATAGGGGGGAGGAGAGATGACCCACCACCTCCGCCACCGCCATCGTTGGTGCTCTCGAAGCCGGAGTCTCCTGATGTGGTGGCAGGATTTGTAGCCGACGATGAAGATGACCGGCGGGGAGGTTTGGGAGGCGCTGAGTTCCGTCGACGGTGGGGACTGTATTGACGGGCACCGGCGGAAGCCGGTCTCTTCTGTTGCTTTGGTGGATATGGAGCAGCAGCAAGGAAGGAAATATCAGGCAGGGTGCGACTAAGAAAGGCGGGACCAGACATTCGACTCGAGCGGGGAACAGTCAATACACCCAGACCGGGATAGGCAATCCGCTGACCCGGACGAATGGGGGCCGAGAGGGAGCTGTGCGAGCGTCGTCTATCGCCAACCCCCCCTGCTGCTGAGGGTGGAGGGAATTGGGCGCCAAAGTGGGCCACCTGTCGACAAGTCAGTGACGTGGTCATGGCACCATTCTCGTAAGCTAAAGCTCGTTGGTCCAGTTCACTCGATACCGACAAAGAGTTATTGGTGAAGAGGTGATTGAACCAGCGCTGTTGACTCTGCCGAGGTTGGTGTTGTTGGCAACCAATTTCTGCAGTTGTTACAACATGCAGAGGCTGATCCCTGTTGTCCTGGCGTTCATGATCATCGAGCGATGCCAAAGACAGCTCCATAGAGTGTGCTCGCTTGTACAACTCTAGAAGGGTGCCCGAATAGCGGTGTCCACGTCTCTCGGACGGCTGCTGCGGGGAACGCAGCTGAACTATCTCATGATTGCAGCATTCGTTGTTGCTATTCTGGCGCTGAGTAGTGGGAAGAATCACCTGGGAAACGCCCCCACCGCCTGTTTTGGTAGCCTCACGCCCAGCCCCCTCCTCTGGTTTGGCGACAATCTGCTTCAACTCTCGCCAGCTCACAAACTGACTACTCGCCGCCTGCTTCATCTGTTTCCAGGTGGTTCCCGGAGCCGTAGTCTTGTTGTCACCGTTTTGTGGCTGCCGTATTGGGATGGACGACTGCTGCTTCTTCTTGTTGATCGGAGGGAGTTTGGGCTGCGTTGTCTGATCATGATCCAAAGATATAGGAGAAGATATAGCGTCGATACTGGTCGAGGGAGAGGGGAGACGATCTCGAGCAAGTGTAGCCCAGGTGCTCAAGTTACTGCCGCTTGAGCTGCTTGCTTGACTGAAACCTGAGATCGATGCCCCGGTGTCCTAAATACATGAATGAATGAGAGAAAGATACTTTTTCAAAATTGTGATCCTCTCAATATCCAAAAGGTTATTACTATTACGTAAAATAAAGTAAAATTGGAAATCTGAACTGTGCAATTTTTAATATTATGTTTCAAAAATACAATAAATAGTTTAATAAGTTTTTCTTTCTAACTTTATAAATAATTTTTCAGCAAAATTAAAAAAATGATTATAAGAATTCCCAGTTAATTTAAAGTCGTAAAATTGGAGAGTGGATTGAAAGAACCTATATTTAATACAATTAGAAAATTCGGTTGTTTTAAACAGATCTAGGCAAAAATACGTAAGTGGTTACACTTTAGTGAAGGTTGATTATTTTTAGAACGATTACCGAACCTATTTGACTCTAAATATAGTATAGACATATAATTGAAGAATAAAAAATGATCCGAACCCAAAAGTTACACAAAAACATTATATTGTTGTAGTAAGATGTCTTTTAAAATAACAATTAATAATAGTGCTAAACTAAATTATTTTAAAATAAAACGCGCTCTCACCTTATCCGTACTATGCGCCCTTCCACGGTGTTGCGAATTAGCAATCTGACTACTGCCGAAGGCCAACTTGTAGTCCGTGGCTGGGATAGGTCGACTGAGTCGACCCCGCAAAGATCCACCAATCCCAGCTGCCCAGCGCGCCTGGTCTGTACTACTCCCACTCAAGCGCATGGAGTAGGTGCCTCCCGCATCGTCCGATACGAGACTCCCCTCCGGAGGAAAGAGTGGCTCATCCGAGACTACATCGTCATCCAACTCGTCCTCTTCCGCCTCGTCGTCACCCACTTCGGCCTCCTGTTGACTGAGGAACTCAACCGTCGCTCGGTAGAGACAGGAATCTGAGCGTGACGTCACCATCCCAGCAGGGGGAAATCGATGACCGCTACCGCTACCGCCACCTTCAACACCACCTCCACCGCCCTCGGTGCCCAGGTTGTTGTTCTCCTCACGGAGGTGGGCATCGAAGGGGACGGAGAAGTCATCATCAAAGAAGTACTCGCCATTGTCGATCAATATCGATTGCTGCTGCGAATGGCGAGGAAGACCGCTGCCTCCCACATCCATCGATTGATTCATAAGGACAGCGGTAGCTGACTCGGCCAGCTGTTGATGGCGCATGCGATAAAGAGAATAATAATTAACTATACTTCCCCCGTATATGCACACTAATTTGCGCTTGTAGGTGTTTTTAGGTTTTACATGGGTCCGTTTATAACTATCAGAAAAAAAGTTATTATCGTCTTCTTACTAGTTTCAACTCATTAGTGTACACAAAAAATTATAATGTACAACATTATCCAATTTAAAAGGTATGAAAGATAGATTATAGCGTCATTAATTTATTTACAATAAATGCATTTTTATTGTCAGAAAAAGCACAATATGTTACAAAAAACACAATTAACGATACATTTCAAAGTAATTACATTTTTTATCCATGATAAAATATCTATAATATTAGAAAATAAATTCTAAAATGATATCACTATATGATATTTAAAAAATAACAGAAAAATTAGCAACAAAACCTAATACTCTTGTTATTATCATGGTGTATATATAAAAGCTGTAATCTATTACAAATACACTATAAAATGTAATTTATTCGCTGCATATATAGCTGAAAACAATAAGCAAATTATGATTTTCTATTTAAACTTTGAAATAATTTTCCCAATTATATATATATATACACAGCTGCTTATATATAAATTTGACAAATAGGTTTCAAATAAAATCAAAAAACGCAAAATCCTCCAAAAATAGTAAAAAAAAATGAACCATTATGTAGCCTGTGCTAATAATATAGACAAAGTATATATTATGATCCCAGATAAAACATGAAGCATTTACCAACTAATAAAACCAAACACATTAAATTATATAAAAATCGAGATAATTAAAATAAGAAGATACGTGCACTATACATAATACGTTGTAATAATCATAAAATCTATTTATTTATAAAGAAAACATCAGCTACAACCGAAAGTAATTATACAGAAAAAAGGCCCTATAACAGGGGATAAGCCTTTATAAGAACGTGAGTCATTTAGTTTATCGGGGAAATATTACGATACATTCACTATATCATGTAGACTCAAACTAATACAATAATCTACATATATACAGAGCCGGGGTGGTATTCATAAACGGGGCAAAATCGGGGAAAAAATCGGGGAAAAATCGGGGATGTAACAGAGAAGAGGGAAAAATGGTATTCATCAACATTTGGGGGAAAATGAAACAGCAGCTATGTTGATTTAAGATGTCTGGCGAACAGTCAGTCGATATGTGACGTAATATTTATTTACTCAGCGATCGTGCACCATTGACTAAGGGAGGGAGCGCTTATTATATATAAGTGAGAAAGATTGGATTTTAAGCGTACAATATAATATGTACATGGGTAAAATATTATATTAATATATTATATTATACGCTGCGGAACCGAATCTTTCTTATTAGAGTATCTAGCTAGGTTATACCGTGAAGATTATGCGCCATCTCCTTCGGGGTGCTTATTGTAAATTATGATTGCGCATGAAGTTACCTCTTGCTAATATAGTCAGCTCTTATTAAATGCATGGTATATTTCCTTATATTAAATATAATATTAAAATCTTTAATTGTCTTCTATTTTGCGAAAAATATATTTTATATTATAGCTATATCATTTTTCAATTGTTCAAGGTATAAAATAATTCTGTGTTCGGTTTATAACAAAATGTGTGTATTTTATTTATATTATCGAAACTTTCTAACAATCTTAACCAATAATATCAAAATTATGAGACATTTTAAACGTTTTATTAATTTATTAAA
>JAYRBW010100470.1:0-19613 GCA_036023295.1 Invenusta paracnida
TGACTATAATTGTGTACAGTTTGTTAAATAATTATATACAATGTTATCAAAAGTGTTTGTTTTAAAAAGTGCAGGGAACTTATTGGACACCCTGTATAGTATAGATCAAAACTTTTGAAAAAAAAAACATTTGAAAAAGTATGTTACATTTGAAGGAAATAAATCCCCTAGTTACTTTCGCGTATTCTGACAATCTAAATTTGAATTTACTTTTTATATTTACTTCCAACGGTATACCTTAAACTGCTTTATTGTTTCAAGATAAAATTATAACATAAATTCTGTAGTATATTTTGTTTTGAGGACCAAATTTTAATTGAAACATTTTTATTTACAAAATACGATTTCCATTAATATTGTGTCACCTTTAAAATTGTTATATAATATGTAGCAATTTTAGAGGTGATACAATATTAATGAAAATCGTATGTTATGGATATATTATATAGAAAATATCCTTAAAATTTTAACAATAATAATAATTATTAATGTACAATAGTTGTAGTTAACAATTTTTAAATGTCAGATTTCTTTAAATACATTTATAGTACATTTTCGATACCGTTTATAGACAAAATACGTGCGGTTGAGTTAAATTTTAATGAAATCAACAAATTTCAAAACAATTAATGTTTATTTAAAGAAGTTAAAATGGTTAAACTTTTTTGCTTGAGATATTTAGCAGAAATAAAGAGGCACGCGTATTTTGGATTGCATAAATAATTATTACTATCGTTATCATTAACAATAATGGAGTTACTGTATATGTTGCACAACAAACAATATAAAAAAATAGATCTTGGGTAATGCGCCACCCTCGCCTTGGTGTGGATTGAGTATAGGCCTGTTGCGTCTTAGTTGAGCTTTTGAAAATATTCTTTTAACCTAACATTGAGTCATGGTTATAAACAATAGATTTTGACAGAATAAAATGATTTACAATCCTATAGTATTACTCCTATAACATACATCCATTTGTAAGCTCTCAATTTGCCAACCGCAATATCTTTGTCCTACGAGAATGATATACGGCTATTGTTCCCATCAATTTTAGAAAACTAACATTTCATATATTAAAGTTCACACGGAGAAAGGAACTAATGTTCCGGGGCATTGAGTCGTCATATAGAGTGTAACTTTTATGTAACGATAGCATTTTGATTTTTGATACTCGTTGTGCATTCCATTTCCTCAAAGAGACGGACACTTACGGTATGCCATGAATATGATAGTATACAAACGTATATAACTATACAAGTTGGGTTTCACAAAGTCTGTAAATATAATATTAAAATATTGACATATTTTTCCAGTAATATTAAAATAAAACTTAACGTTTCCGCATTAAAGCCGAAAGTATATCGTTTGTTGCCATTGTATTATTATGTACCTCAGTTGTTGGGTAAAAATGCATAAGTCTTCTAGTTATATATGTCAGTTTTGGTCTGCTGCACAATAATCTCCCGTTTGTATCTAATTGTATTCCCTATTCAATATGGCGTGCTAGACTCTTCAAAAGGGCGAAATATGTTTGATACATTTCACTCGTAATACCTTTTCATACAGTTTAAATTGCGATAAAGCTCAAGTCACAGACAAGGCATAATACATACTAGATACATGGAAGACAATCTAACAAGCCACATACTTAGTAGGCGAAAAACAAAAACAAAAATGATGCATTATTCATAGTAATTAAATTGTGGAAGCGGCGGTTTACTATCGACCCCCGTACCGCAGCATACTTTCATTTATGAAATTTGGAGCAAACAATGAGCTGTGTTCTAAGGGTTGGCATATTTTAGAATAATAGTATATTATCGCATCTATTAGCAAGCAGTAACACATTACCACATCAAATTTTTAGCAACGTTACGTAGTTCCTATATGCTGTCTAAATATGTTTTCATTTATTTAATTGCTTCAATGGGCCTCCTTTCTATTTGACATTTTGATAATCGTGATAAAATAACTTCTAGTCTCTTTTATTGTTTATTGGAAGTTTTAGTCTGATAAATCACTCTTGTGAATGATAAAAAGCCAATATACATAGATCAACGTTTTATTATTATATCAATAAAATGACCACATTAGCTCAAGATATTCCTTTGGCAGAAACCATATCGATCTTGGAGCGCTATTTCCGTGTTGAGGCGTCCCTTTGTGGGGAAGATTCGTCATCCAAAACGAACAAGTTCTCAACGAGTCCAAGTTTTAGCGAGTCTACCAGCTATTCTTCCAGCTATGATCATGAAGAAGTCGGACGTGAAGGACCATTTCCTGACATCAAGAAAAACAAGGAGTTGCGAAAAAAGTAAGGGACAATCAAAACAATATTTTATGTCAGAAATATTCATTGTAGCCATGGTTAAGAAAGCTTACTATTGCTGGTTGAGAATTTTTCGTGTAATATTTCTTGAATTTAACTTACGCACATATAATTGTTCAAAACCGTAATTAATAATTTTAAGGTTATTTGATATAGGTGCAAAGTGATTTTGGTCATATGCACAACGATATGTAACTATAATATTTATTTGATAATACTTATTATTTTATTATTTCATTTTTAACAGTTTTTAAGTATCATTATGCATGACAATGTTAGTGGCTATTACAACGGAGCTCCGTAGTCGAAAAAATTAGATATCTATTTGATCTGAGTAAAGTTTTTTACGGCACTCTTAATTTAATTAAATAAAGTAAACAAGCAGTATTATAATGTAAAATTATGGCCTCATTCAATTAAATTCATATTATATTATTTTTCGCTTTTCGACGTTCTTATTACGTGTAAGTATTCAATTTTTTAGTTAGATTGTTAGAAACAATATATTTTAATTTTCTAAATATTACGTAATGTATATTATGTACGTTATGATTTTTTTTAATGAATATCTATACATATTTTTAATATAACGGGTATGTTGTATAGGTATATATGTTATATGTAGGTATATAAAATAGGCAGGAATTTCCGTTGTAATAGCAACAAAACGAAACAAACCTATTAACGCATTCATTAATTTTTCATAATTTGAATAAATTGTTCAATTAAATAACCTCTACAATTTAAAAGTCATCGATAAAAAAGCTAACGCATATAATCTTATTTACTTTACTTTTTATAAAGATGTTTAAAATAAATGCATGAAATATGTTGAAATACTATATAACGTCAAATCTTTTGTGAAGAATATCTATCAATTTTTAGAAATTAATTAGTTTACCATAATTATACATAAGATAACTACTTTTTCATAAATATTCTATATACACATTAAACAATATTATTTCAGAAAAGTAGCTATATATGCGTTTCAATCTAAGTTAGATCCAACATTAGGAATTATATGGTTTTTCAGAAATGTCTTTTGGTTTTCTTAAATAAGAATTAATGTATTAATTATCTTGAATTTAATTTTTAACATAAGTTATAGACTAGGTAATAAGATATAGTCTATTTATATAGCTAGGTATATACAAGGTATGCATAAAAGTATGTATGCATGTATGTACATACATACTAGGTATATACATCGTTATAATTTCTAAGTACAATCTAAGTTAGTTATATTTATGTTGTAGTTAACATTATATAATGTATGCTGTATTATGAATAAGTCCATACACCTACATATATAGAATCAAACATATAACACAGGTACGTAAAGGTTTGGGCTACATAAATAAAAGACAATTCGTCCTACTGTTTTCTCTAAGAAGATGCCATCGATTTTCCCGTCTATGTTGCGTCTCCTCAGTTGTAACAATGCCATATTTGTGCATACGGGTACATCCAGGTGAAACTGAGAGAAGTCACCTATATCCCTTTAATATGAAGGTTCCATACATTAAAAATTTATACAATTCAATGAATATTACAATTCTATAGAATCCAGTTATGCAGGTTTGCCTATATACTCTATACATATTAAATAAATAAAATAATTGTAAAAATACTTACTTTTTGGAAATTCTTTTTTCTTTATTGTGTCATCTTTGTATTTTGAAATAAAAAATGATTATACAAAATGATTGGTACCTATTCTTGCATTTAAAAGATGCACAGTATATTTTTTCCGTTTGTTTATCAATGAGATATTTCTGCTGCAGTTAAACGATGCTAAAATTTTTATTGTAATGTGCATAACATTGCTGAATTACAAATGTATATAATTTATAGATAGATGATAGATCATTTAGCTTTTATAAATCTCTACGGATTATGCATCAATTATACATAAACAGTGTAAATTGCTTATATGTTATACATATGTAATACATTTATATCACAATGGTGTTATCCATTTTGACCAAATTAATGCCAACATTACATAATATAAATTTATAGTTTTCCTAAATTTAATAACAATCTGATAAATATATATTATATATATATATATATATGTACTGCTTAAAAGTAAATATACATAGTTAATACATATGCTTGATATACGTCTAAAAATGAATAATACTTCAAATTATTTTTAATATAAAAATCAAAAAGCATTGAGATAAATTTCATTTTTCAGATATTCTATTAATAACAAACTTGTGACCGTGGTTTTTTTTTTATTTAGACCCCAATTGGGCTGAAACACACTTTGTGAAACATATTTGGCTTTTCAGGCATTTTCTGCTAAGAAAGGCTACAGCCATTTTAAACGTTGTTTATCTATACATACCCAGTAGGGGACTCATTTACATTTGTTATACAACTGAAATAGCTCAGCTGACTTGCTAACACTTTGATTATAGATGACTTTCCTCTACTATAACTGTTTTTTTTATGCAAATACTATGAAACATACTTATGGTCAGTTGTTGAGAGACAACTGACAACCTATATGGGTCTACTAGGTTGTCTATAGGTTTACTATATATGTATATATCTTATAACAGCTGCATTATAGACAAAACAATTTTGTTTACAGTTCAGAAACATTTAAATTAAAGTTGTATAGACAGGATTCAGAAATAGTCTAATACAAATACTCATTTATGTGTTTCAATATAAATGTTATAAACATTTACAAAGGCTCTAAAAGAAGTATATCAATATTTTATGCAAAACAAAAGAATTTGTAATCAATTTGAATTATTCTAAATAACGAATATATTAAATCAAAATAATGAATATATAGTCAATCGGTCAATAGAAATCGAACTAGGTATGTGATGTAGAAATAGATAAAGCAGGTAAAATTCAATATAATATTTTGTACAACTATATTACACAATTTTAGCATTAGTATGATTATCTCCATGCATACCGGGGCGGAATCCTTGCAGTCATTTTTTGTCTAAAAAAGGCAAGAGCCTAAACTCCTAACTATATGTTTAGCAACATTTAATAACCTCATTTGCACACTCAAGGTAGGGCATGCTAGAAACCTCTAAATTTCATCTCCCCCTATTTTAGTTTCAGTCTAATTTTCAATTAATAAAACAGTTAGAAAAACATAAATGTAATGTGCATACCTTTTTTGGTACATTTTTTATACATTTTTTATACATATTTTCAATTTGCAAATAAAAAATCAATTATAAATAGTTCAGTTTTAAAAATTATTGTTTTAGCTAAAATTTGAGAAAATAGAAATTATACGTACATATTAAATGAAAATAAATATTGATATATAATCCTAATATTAAATGATAATATACATCTAATTCAATTTAATACAAATGCAATGAATGTCGTATATTTACTTTTAATTATACATCCATCGCACCAAAAAATATTAAACTATATTTATGTCTTCAATTTACTTTCCTTAACTTTTATATTATACATTTTTCATGGAGTTAAATAGTGCATGAAATAGAAATTAAAAAGGAAATGTCTAAACTAAAAAATGATGCTTAAAATAGAATTTTTAAACTAAAAAAGATTACTGTTGTTTTAAATGTACACTATTAATGAAGATCTCAACAGACGTATAATGAAAAAATATATCATTTGAATAAATGTAAGTTGAAAATAATTAGTTATGGAACAAAGTAGTTATCAAACATTTAAACGAGAATGAAAATGAAAATGTATAAAGATATATTGTATTTTGGTAAAAATACTCAGAGTATTTAAGTAGCCTGAAATATATAAAGTACTTATTATAGGAAGCATATTCTAAATTATATCTCAATTAACCGTAACAATTTAACAATAACTTGCATAAACATACGTGATGAGGACATTTTTGTGGTCATATTTATAAATTAAGCAAATAAAGAAAATTTACCTCGAAGCTATTTTCCAGAATTTGAAGCATCTATGACTTATACAGCATAATATTCACAGTTACTCGTGTAGGTTACTTAAAGTCTTTTAACTTTATGGCTTATTGGTTTTTGCTATTAACTGAAAGAACATGAAGTGTTATATTTTTATATATAATTTAGTTGAAAATTTATTTTTTGTTATATTCAATTAATTCAAAATAATTTAATTAGCACAAATTATTGAGGCTATATGATATGAAAAATGTAAACTGTAAAATGGCAGTAATGGACTTATTGTAAGCAACATTATATATGTTGTTTTAGAAAAAAATTATTTACTTATTTTTTACTTATTTATTTATTAGCGGAAACTACGATCCACAGTATTTTTTAGAAGTGTTCGTTAACTTCAGGATGAATAAGGTTCAATACTAGCATAACTATTCCATGAAACAGGATTACAAAATGACAATTGGGATCTAATATATATAATATGTAAAGTTACCTAATGGAAAAGAGTGACGGGTTGTGAGCCGGTAAATTCATTCGAATTAAAAATAACTGTAGTAAGTAAAACTATACCTAATATAAAAATATAACAAAAGCCATTATGTATCATCTATATTTTTGTATTATAGTTTTACTTACCGCAGATCGACCTTTTCATTTCGAGTAAAGCTAATGATTTTGTGGAATTTGGTTTGCCCCTCTTCTGACAGGCAAGCCAGTATAGAGGAGATGGTGGAGTTCCTTCGACAAGCGAACAGCAGATCAAAACCGAGTCGATCCAAGAAGGAAGTTAAAGTGGGAAGTCTTCTGCTCTTCAACGAAGGTTCCAAATCTGATGATGCATCTGGGACATCGAGGCGACGACGGGTGACACCCTTGAAACCGAAGAAGTGAGAAAATTCTATCACATTGGGTTTTAATTGAGTTAATCGAGATAATTGTGATTAGTGAATGACTATTTATTTCATTCATAGCTAGGTGATCATGTCAAGTGAAAACAAAAATATCTATATGCCTATTTTTAGGCTATGATAATGACTCGAGCTTTGTAAGATATCATTGTTATCTAGGTTTTCATTGCATTTAAAATAAAAATTATATACAAACAACTTTTATTAAAACGAGGACCAGTAATTGAATACCAGTTATAGTTGAGAAGCAGTAATATTAAAACTTACATTTCATAATCATTATTAGAGTTTTTATTATTTCTATATAGAAGTCGGAAATAATCTGGTCATTAATATTAATTAATGAATTTGTTATTTTTATTTATTTATCATGTTAAGTATTTCTATTAGAACCAGTAACTTCACATTAAACTTTGCTTTCCGCAACCAACTGGCGCTACTGAACTGATTAATTTCATCTTTTGAGGTTATCTCTTATTCACTTTATTAGTTATTTCTCTTAATCCACGAAACACACAATTGTATTTACAGCGTGCAATTAATAATTAAAACTGCGCTAATCAAATTATAACGGCTTAACTATATATAATAATGACAGACAATTAAAAATTTCAAAGAAGTAAAATTTTCACGTCAATGACTTAAGGTCTGTGCTTCTCATTAATATACTGAAAGAGCGACGAAGGGTGTTATAATTGAAGTTGATATTAATACAATATATGCCAAATGATCGGTGAAATCACAAGTACAATGCCAATAAGATATTTTATGATCCGCAACCTACCATCTGGATGATGAATACAACGATGTAATTTTCTCATTGTTTAAGAATATGAAAACTTAGTCAAGTGAAAATGATGATAGCTTATTATATTAATCAAGAGATGTGTTTTGACTTCAAGCTTTTGTTACGAAACTTTATAATTGATCTAGCTATATGCAGACAATATCAATTATCCAGACAACAGATTTTCTTTTCAATTTTCTATTAGCTAATTAAGACTAATAATAATAAATTATATATATTATACGTTTAATTTTAAAAGTGTTGTTATAGTTATAGTCGTATTTTGCATTTGAAAAATGCCATTTTATAAAGACCCCTTTTTAATTCTACATAGGTAATATAAAATGACTCCAAAATAAATATGTGAAATACAATAAATATATTTTTTTATCTTACGATAATTAGCTTTGAAACAAAACATAATATACTGAAGTGAATAAATAAACTCCAATTAAAGATTGATTTTTAATTATTGATCAAATAAATTTATCAATGTTGAAGTAATGTGTTGCCATTGATTAAATTCGATACTTTTTATAAAAGTATATCCAAATAAAAAGTCAATTTTTTATTGAAAATAACAGTGCTATTTACACAGCAACTAATAATAATAATAATAATAATAATAATAATAATAATAATAATAATAATAAATGAGTACAAAAAATACATTTTAAATGTTTTATAATAAAATTTCTTTCAGAATTTCATACCATTTTATTATCCATATTGAATCGTTTATATATATAACTGCGTTAAAAAAATATATATTATTAAACTAGTTTCTTTATTTCGTTATATTTTTTCTCCATTCAAATCAATAACAAATACACTTGTATGATCACGAACTAATTTTAATTTTAAGACTTAAACTTTGAGTCTTTAAGTATTAGACATGAACAATTTTGGTAGAGGACAACACCGATGTAAATTCGCACAGTTGAACATTTTAATGTTATTTATAGAAACATAAAGTAGACTTCAATATAATAATTTTATACAAGAAATCACTCAGAGACTATTATAGAGCAATTGTTTCTTCTCTTTGCGCAGCTTCTTTATTAAAATTATTTGATAATATAAAATCATAACTAAAGATATTTTAAAAAGAGTAAATATGTATATATTAAACTCTAAATTCCTCACATATGTAGATAAGTAATAGCTTAAATAAATAACAGCAATTCTTATATACCTGTATATATATATTGAAACAAATATTATAACACAAAAAATACAGAACAAACAAAATGGAAAATCTTATTACTTCAAATATATAACAATACAGTGTGTTGCTAATATAAAGACAGTTAGAACGATATAGTGAAAGTCTTGAACATACTATAAAATCGTAAGGTTATAGTAAATGTATTGTAAACTATGTAAATGACTTAATTATTCATTCATGTCAACAATCCTTAATCTTTGTGTCTTTGACAGCAGTATAGAGTGTACCTTATAATTTTCTACATATTGTATAGTATACATATGTATACAATTTATATAAACAGGTATAGGCTAAGTTAATTATATTACTTTTGTAGTATACTATATAGAGTGTATTATTAAAGAGAGAAAACACTGTAAAAATCTAGGTGCAATACAATTATACGTTATAAAGAATACTGACAAATATAATTTATGAGGTTTGATTGTTTTCATCGTGATTGGATGTCTTACTGCACTTTAAGATGATATTGAGGACAATGAATTGGTTAGCGTATGGAAACGTTCAACCTTTCGCCTGTATTCTGTCCCTATTAGAGACATTTAGCGTTAGAGCTACATACATTAGGCTAGTAATATAATACAGATTTACATTTTGGTGATGACTCTGTGCAATCTATATGAGGAAATCGACTGGATTAAGAATTGATGATGTAAAAATTCAGTGCTCTTCACTTTTATCCTGGACAGATTTATTTTATTCTAATTTATTGGGTAAGTAGATTCTTCCCTTTTATTTCGCCTTTTATACTACTAATAGCATAAATTAATTGAAGGTTTTGCTCACTTCATATTTATTAAAGTTCAAATAAGAATGTTATCTCCATAGTATTCTGTAAATTATCAAAAGTGACATCGTAAAATATAATCAAAGATAAAATACGTTTTATTTTATTATATTCGAATAGGAAATATAATTCCATAAAAAGCACAATTCTAATTAAAAGCCAAACGGAAAAGCATGCTTTATCTTTTTAATTATCAAAACTTTGACACAATACTACAGTATTATGTATCTACATATATAGGATTTGAGGTTCCAGGCGATATTTAATTAAGAATTTTATGATCGATGGTTAGTATTACAATTAACTCAATATTTAAAACAAGTTTATTTTAAGAATATCCTATTTTGTATAACGGTGTTTCGATTATATTTTAAACATTTACCAAATTTAAATTATAGTTGTTAAAATTATTCAAAATCAATAAAAACTATATTCATGACATCGGGAATATTATGCTAATCATAAACAACAATTATCCAGCGTAGTCTGGCGGATATGTGAAATATATGAATGAATTGTACTTTTGATGATACAAGCTCATATTTGTATCATAAAAAACACAATTGATTCACATATCTGAATTTTTAACGATGAATATATCATAGAAATCTATTTTCTACTTCTACTTAAAATGCCTCTAATAACAATACAAATGTCTATCATTATATAAATCGCATAGATTCTTAACCGTGAAAATTGTATTTATGTTTTAGATTGTAATAATAAAGACTTTTATAGGTACGTTTAATGATGCGTAAATTGATTCCCGATAAGACAACTATATGAGTCTAATAAATATGAACTAAATACCAAGTTAAGGTAAATAAAAAATAAAGTAGTATATAATAATATAAATAGCAAGCTTGAGTGATACGAACTTTCCATAATGACTAAAACGTTTTTCTTGCCAATTGAGCGAGCTCAGGTAGATTGGCAGTGTTGGCATTGTAATTATGAGGACCCTTGTTCGATACTTTGCATATCACTGATGAGCTTCATAGTGAACGAAATGTTCCTGGAATTTTGGTATGCGGCGAGGGGAAAATTATTTAATTTTAATTTATTTAAATACCTACATACAATAGATTTAGTATTTCTTTACTAGCATTCAATAATTAAACTATATGAAATTGCACTAATGCAAAAACACATGCAGAAAACTGAATTATCTGTAGCATGGCTACAACGCTTAATAATAAGCAAAAAATTCTTAAACAGGATATTTAATTATATTTCTTGTCTAACTTTTATGTATATACATATCTAAAAGCGATGTTTGAGTGAATCAATTCATTTTATTCCTTACCGTCAGACACTTCAAATCTCAATTATCTCTTCGATCACGAGCCAAGAACAGTAACAACCAAACCCCAAGCATGGATCTCCCCCTGAACGAGGGTTCATCCATATCCATCGGCAACAGCGCTTCTTTCGAGTCCCACTTGAACGAGTTTCGATCCACCTATCTTCGCCTCAATCAAGGTCAACAAGTTGCTGTTGTCGGTAGCAACAGTGTTGCCATTCAGCCAATGGGATCAACAGGTGCAGGCGGAAGTGGAAAAAAGATTGTCTCTGGAGTCAAGCCCATCGCCTATAGGACCACTAGCTTCTATCCTCGTCTTATTACATCTGCGCCAAATAATACAGGTCAAACTCAAGGTCAAAGTAGTCAAATGGGAATTACTGGGGGATCGTCAGCCTCCGATAATTTTGGAAATGCCATAAGAGATGACCTAGTTGTGTTATCAAGAAATGGATCACAGGTATAATTTTTCTGCTTCTTATTGTTTGTTTAATAAAATATTTACCTACTATTTTGAAAATGAAATTTTTAATAATAAATTATAAGAAGATGTAAAAACTCAATTTCTACTGTTTATTTATTTAAATATGTTTAACTTATTATTGGATATTTTCATGTAATTTTCATATAGATTTATTGTATCAAAATGAATAATATTCTGGCATATATCTATTATGTTTAAGCATTATAACCACAGAGTAAGTATAAGAGCATTATAACCATATAGTACCTAATAATCAATAATCTGTGATTATAATGGTAATTTATTATTAATTATTAGGTACCTACATAGTTATTTTTTGTTTTAATAATAAACTATACTTTAGTTCAATTATACATATTTATCAATATAAACACAGTTTGGTATCCTAAAATTGAAATGTTTATGATGGCATTTGCCATACAATATTTATAATGTATATATATATATGTTACTAAAAATATCAATTATCCTTCATGAAGATATGAAATCCTACAAAATAAGCTCACTTATATAATATTGTTTTATGATAATATATAACATACCTTGGTTAAATGTTCAAGCAGGTGTATTTACTGATCCTATATTACAATCAATTTGTTTAGGTATATTATTTAACTAGTTACATATACGATACCATCATTTTTAAATTTCAGCGTATAAAAATAGATTCTTCTTTCGTATGTATAAAGAAAAAACACAAATTTTAGTTAAAATAATTATGAAATCTCTACCATGTTGGACAATAAAATTACACGTTTAGGTTAGTGCATCAACGTAGTGAATGGAACATTATTAATTCATTTATCGTATATATGAATGTGTTACTTTTGTTTTATTCAAAAGAATAACTGAGAAGAATTTAATTTTTTATTTATTATGACTTAATATATTCTATAAGGTTTATATGAAGTATAATATATATTATATGCATTTAATCCTTTTTGCAGAACATTAAAGCTTAAGATAACTAGATATTATAAATCATAGTTACTGAAATATTTTAGATCAAATAGAATGTGAAACATATCTGCTTATAGATTTTACAACTGTATGTATGAAATTGCTGTTTATCCAGATTGAGCTGATAAAAATGTAATATGAAGTGATTTTTACGTCACTCTATTAAAATCTCTCTCAGACCATTCGCCTCCAACAAGCCGCTCAAACACAGAAGACAAATGGTGTCCCAAACAACAGTAGCGGCCCTGGTGGCAGTACTGAAAGGCGAGGCTCAACAACCTTCCAACGAGGTGTTAGCGGCGATGGTGGCGTGGACATTCGACGGCGACTGCCCCCTTTCAGTCCAACCTTTCCTCTCCGACGGAGCAATACGACCCCAGAGGATACGTCCGGCCCTGGGCCTGCAGTAGGGAGCAGTTCTTCCTTCATAAATCGACCGGAGTCGGGATACAGATGTATCGGGCTTTTGGGGCTGGTCATCCAGCAGCACCATCAGACCACAGGGGGAGAGGGTGCAGGGGGAGGGGAAGGAGCCGTTTCTCTGGGGCAGACAGGCTTGGAGGGGACGGCAGAGTCCTCGCCACTCCTTCTCAAAGGGAATCTTATGGAGATGGCAGAGGGAGTGCCACGTAAGTTTAACAGATTATTGATTTAATCATTGGTATATAGAAATATATTTTTTGGTTTCAGTCATATAAAGCTGTACAATTTATAAGATTTTAGACTCTAATGATATTAATTTCAATCAATACTACTATTTTCGATATCTAAATACAAAAGACTTCTTTAAAATTTAATATTCATAAAAGTAATATGCCTAATAAAAATTGTTATGAATGAATATAGTATATTGCGTTTTTCAGGTAGCTTTGCACTTTATAATTATTTTAAAATAGTTCTGATACTCTAATAAGTCTTAAAAAACATTTAAATAAAAATATTCCATATTACTTTATAGATACCAAATTTCGTAACTTTATAAAAATGTAGCAATTTTCTGTAGATAAAATTTACTATACACGATTCATATGAAATCTATTAGAGTTGTATAAAGAAAATACAATCAAAACATATTGTATGTGAGCTTTAGTCTTAGTGCACATCTATGGACTTGTAAACCAGTAAAATGTGTTTTTATATATAGTATATTTTTTGCATTTAGATATACATCAGATATAGTAGTTACAATTCCCTTAATATTAGTGACATTATTTCCGTTATACATTTTTACGGGCTTTATATGCAAACAATCAACTATTTAATAGTACTTTAAAAATATAGTAATATAATTATTTTTATTTTTTATTTAAGTCATTTGAATTTGAAGATGCTGTGTCTTACATAGTTCTGTAGTTATGTATAGATACCCAAAAATGCATTTCAATGAATATTCTTGTCGTTCCTAATATCCTTTTCAGAAAGAATTGATTTTCAGATTTTAAAATGAAGATATACGAATGCACACTATGCTGTTCCAAAAAATGTTTTACTGCAAATTTTTATTTTATAAATATGCCTATTTTGCTTTACTAATTTCCGGTTCATGTAATATTGGTAATATAATTATAGTTATCTACGGAAACTAAAAACATAACTTGATTTATGTATGTTATTGATACGAAATAACACAAAGCATGCTAGTACATAAACACGTTATTACATTGCATGTTATTACATAAACGTAGAATGATATTGTATTGTTTAAATGCTATTAAATCATTAAAATGTTGACCTTCAAGTTGTGTATAAATAACGGAATTGAGTATAATCATATAATACACACACTATTCTTTAGTGGAATTGTTCCGTACATGTCGTCCGATCGATGGATATCGATCGCATTTTCCATCTCCTTCCAGCCCTTTCTACAATCAAGGCCCGTTCATCATTTATTCGAATATGTCCAGCTCATCTTCACATTTTACGGAACTCCCTCAGTACTGACACTGATATTTTAGACTTTCTCTTTCTTAAGTAGCATCTTTCTTCAATCTATCTTCAACTTTCCACCATTGGTGTTCATTCAAGCCTCTATCTTATTACTAGTTTCTTAATAATTTGCTATTTCAATTTTTCCTAAACCTAAGAAAGAAAATATTATTTTGTTTCTGCATCAGATTATCCTTTCTAGTATTATCGAATCTGGGCATTTTGTGTGAACCTAAATATTTTCTTCGTTTTATTTTTTGCTAGTATCAATTGATATTAATTAATTTCTTTCCTTCGTTAAGGCACTTGTGCTTGCTCTTTTTGTCGTGTTACACATAGTTGTCTAACTATGTGTACTAAAGTTAATGTGTACCCTTAACTAAATCTAAATTAGATATTTAAAAAATCTATTGAATACATCAAAGGAAACGTCATCTTATAGCGTATGTCCGATATCTATAGTTTTATCTATATATAAAGTTTTATCAAAATTAAAGTACATGATCACAAAATAAATTTCCATTTTTATTACTCAATTGCATTCTCTAAAAGAGAAAATAAGCAATAATCATTTTCATTAAAAATATAATTCCTCAATAGTTTAAAGAGACTTTTACATAACATTAGGATGTTTAAAATAATGAAACAGTTTTTATTTAATCAATATATATATAAAATATAAATTCTACCAAGTAAATTACCAATTTACTTCCTTAATAATATTAAAAAGTAATTTACTGACATTTTTAGAATTGTCTAATGAGATATTCTGTCATCTGTAATGTAATTAACTCGCATTTTTAAAGCTATCACCTTTGGCAAATAATAAAAAGCAGCTGATCTTTTTGTCTTGACTGATAAAACAGCTTTCTCATCTCAACTTACTAAAGTCGACTTGAAATCAAGTTTATCAGCTGTACTTTGGTTTGCAAAATGACAACAATGCGACAAAAAATACACTGTTCTTAATTAAGTGTTAATTTGAGAATGCGTTTCTAACTAACTCGTGCAACACGGTCAAGTAGATGGTAAAAGCTTACCTTCGCAATGGACTCATCTATAAGATTTATAGAGAAATCAGTTCTATTTGAGCACATATTTCTTAATCTTTAATTTGTCTGTCTTAATAATTATTAAAAGCTTTAATAACATTTCATGAAATGAAACGCGTGTAGTCAACTCTAATTCTATAATTAACCACTTCAAAGAATTATTCTCACATAATATTGTTTAAGTAGCTACTTTGTGTTCTTCCTTTGGTGCTAATTGAATCTACTTACCTCTTTTATAAAAATCTCTCTGTATATACAGCTAACCATTATAGTAACACTAGCGTAAGTAAATAGTTTGAATCAATAAAAGAAAAAACTTTAAAATAGCTTTGTGTCATTATAAGACTGTTTCCGTTAATTTAATTTAATAGATAAACGAATGTTTATACAATCAAATTTATGTATAAATGTAAATATGTAAATGGGAACGATTTTAATTAGGAGAGGAATTCTTAATTAATATACATATAAATATACGATACAATTAAGGAAATAGGGAACAATATATATATTATTAAAGACTGCCTGGTTCAGTACATTGTCAGTAATACACATATATATTTAGATAAGTGTGCACATGTGTAGTACAACAAATAATACAATTAAACTGTATATAATTGTTATAGATATCTAATTAGATTAAAATAATTTAAATGCTGACTATGTATGTATAAATTGACCAAATTGTTTGAAACTTTCGACTTAAAAAGTAAACCCTTTTGCTTGGATTTATATGGTTTATTTAAAATATCAGAACTTATTCCGAACACTTATTTCAAAGTTAACTCTCTGAAATTTCATGTGGTACATATACATTTTTAAGAATATATATTTTTTTAATATATCCTAAGATCTCCCGTTATATACACTGTGAAATGATTTACGCATATTTATCTGAATTTAATTAATAATATAATAATTGTTAATAATAGTAGCCATATTTTTCGCGTGTATATTAAAAATTAATTTTGTTATTAGTTATTATGTTTCTATTAATTATGGATTTTATGTACATATTACTCATAATAAAATTAATAGTAAATATATACATATACAAAAGTCTAATAATCTTTATTGTGTATTACTACAGCCCGTTCTCAGCGTAACACTAGCGAGGGGGATTCTAAAAATTCGGGCTCAGTAAACACCCCCATAGCTGCTGAAATCGTCTCCACAACAAGGTACCCATTCAAGAGACAAGTTCCTATTAGCAAACCAGTCAAGAAAAATTCAGACGGTAAATTTGCCATTACCCGGCTATTCATATTTTACAAAGGAATTTCGGTTTAACAGTTTTAGTCGTAGTGTAGCGAGGGTCGTTCGTACGTTTCAACGAATCCTTATAAAATTTATAAATTAGAATTACGCAACTGTTTATTTTAATACTGCAGATAATTTATAAAATTTATATATTTTAAAACTCTGTTTATGTTGAATAACATTAAAAACATTTAATATATTATAGATACCTATATATAAATATATATTAATGAATTTATAGACAACTATAAATATTTCAGCTATATGTTCCCTTCAAATTGTGTAGTACCATTTCTTTAATGTTTATATTTCCGTTTTTTTATCTAAAGGAGGAGAAGGAAAATCGTGCTGCATGTATCCAGATCCTTTGTTGAACGCTCCCAACAGTTTCCTGCAACGCCTTCAAGAGATCAGCACTATTGAAACAGAGACCGTTCGTGCGGAGCGCACTAAAGAACTAAAAAAGAAGATCCGAATGTCGAAGTCTGATTATGCTTATTAATGAAACCGTGTTTTTGTTCGAAAATTCTGCTACCTGTCTCTAAGTATGTACATATAAAAATGTCATTTATGGCAACTAGAAATAACATGACTCTGAACATGAAATTTTATGACAAAATGTTGTAAATAATGTAAAATTTTGATTGTATATATATATTTACTACTATTTACAATGTAAGTAGTATACAAATATTTTTGATGATTTCTAGAAGTTTATGAAAAAAAAATATTTAGATGACACGGGATAGTAAGACAGAATATTAAAGCATATCTTGATTGCTGTAGGTAGTTTATGACTTTAAAAAATAATGAATAGGTATTACTTTTGTCAATATTTTGAAAATGCCAAAAATAGTCTACATACAGTAAACCAAGATATATGCATTTTAAATATTAAAAACACTTATACTGATTAACGCCACATTTTAAGTTAGCATTTGTTTATGACAATTACCCTTAACATTTACAATCTCTTTTAAACTTTTGTACAAATAAGTTTGAAACTTGAAGTAAATTTTATAATAATGTGTATATATTAAACTATCAAAAAGTTATTTTATTATTATCTAGCAATATGTAAACTTAAAGGCCTATAATAGACTTTCAATTACATGATATATATAAATTATATAAATATTTCTAATTAAATTTCTGCCTTCCTATAACTATTTATTTATTCAAGAAATAATCTATTTTATAAAATCACAATTTATAATACAATTTGCAATAATATATCAAATTTTTAACCGAAAGTGTTATGTTTCTAAAAATAATATGTCATACTTTTTATTAGTTAAAAGTTATGATATTTGTTTTATATATTTGTTATCAAGTAAACTGATCCTGTATGAATAATACAAAGTCACTTTTTGCAGAATTTATTTTGTATTTGTAATTTCTATAAAATAAACTTATTTGCACTATTTTTTTCAAATTACCTGTCTATATTACTAAATTTCTAAAAAAGAACCTCTTTATTTTAATATTCTATAGAATCTACACCTTTTTTTTAATTATCCATCACATATTTTTAGAAGTATAATAAATAAACGTAAGTAGGTTGACTAAACAGACTACCTAGGTTTATACCTAATATACAGGTCGGTATATATATACCTAATATATTCGGTATATAGGTTTTTACCTATACATATTATATGTATAGAGAGTTTTACCATAAGAAACTAGAAAATATGATATGTTTGATTCAATTTTTAAAGTCATTATGATTTTCGAATATTAAACTTTTTATAATTATTATAGATAAAATAGGTTCATTTTTAGTCGTTCAAAAGATTTAATAATACGATTTACACTTAACTAGGTAGTAAAGTGATTGATATCAAAATCACTTTCCTTGTCTATATATTTGTCCCTTTTTGTTAAACTATACCTCTTCGACCAATCACAACCAAATATGTCTCAGCCAATGACAGCTCATAGTAACAGTATAAATAGTATGCGCGTGTCTCTTTCAGCTCATTCTGCTTTCCGTCGAGACGAGACTGTAAACGTCATTACCTCACTCTCTCCTAAAGCAGTATGTTTTAAGATGTTTTGTTTATTGATTGAGACTTAATAATGACCTGCAACGCTTAGGTACTATCTAGGTGAGACCTCATAAGTTTCTAAGACAGTAATACGTTTCTTTCGACTATCCACAGACATACTATAATGTTCTTATATTGATATCAACATAGAAACACTAAAGAGAGAAGTTAGTGAGATAACTGGAACTTAGGGTACATCTGCTGGAGAATCAGAGTAAAGAATTATTTCATTCAAGACGGATGTTAGTAGTACCGTTAAGTGTGACTATACGCATATATATGGAAGGGTGGGTTTGTGTAAATTGACGGAGATGGCAGCAATGACGGTAGATGAAGGATGTGGGGGTCTCTGGTAAAAAGGTCGTTAGGAAATGAATAATAATAATAATAATATATTTAGCCACTAGAATCTGCAATAAATTACAATCAATGTGAGAAAAGAACAAATGACAAGAACCTAAAGAGAAAACAAATGAGTCTTGAGTTGTTTTTTTGAATTAGACGTGGTCTTGTACTTGGCGAAGGCATGATGGAAGCTTATTCCATGACTTGGGAGCAGCGAAAGCAAAAGCTCCGCGCGAGGAATGGACATTGACGATTGGCTGGAATAACCGAATTGCATCATGC
>JAYRBW010100481.1:0-19609 GCA_036023295.1 Invenusta paracnida
AATTTTCAGATGCTAATTATAGACTGTTTTTATAATTATTTATAACTGTAAATAATACCTACTATCATTACCTACCATGAAATGTACAAATAACAAACAAAAAATCACATAAACCTTGTAAAAAGAACGAGTGCACATAAACCGTGCACATAAACAGAAAGTGCACATAACGAAGCTTTTTATGCTATATGAAATGCACACAAACCCTGAAACATACACACATGACGTCAACGTCCTTATTTTCACATGGATGTCATAGTGGCCCAAGTTCTATGACAGGTTGATGTGTTGGAACCTGGCCAGGTTAATCAGCCGGAATCAGATAAACAAGCAGCTGGTATCCGTCTGGCAGGGATAGCCTGCGGAAAATCTTCTGATAAAGGACTGGGAATCCGACAGAAAACTTCTACCGACTAGGTCGTGAAGATCTGAGAGGTTCAGGGTGGGCTTCATCTTGAGAAGGCAAGCACCACCTTTGGCCCTAAAGAAGGAGACGACCGCATTTGCGCGGTAGACGAGAGTGCTGTCAAGGATGTCACGAGTGCTCCCGCTTATAGCAGATAAGTCGGACTATAATGGTGACGTCCGCGGGCGGAAGGCGGTCGATGGACTCAAGGGCCGCGCGCCGCTTTGTGGAAGGTCATTCTTGGAATAGTGGATGCAGAGAGACGGGGCTCCTTGTGAGCAGCACTTCGTCGAGGTCAAGGATATTGGCTTCTCTAGCAGTGGTCGTTGTAGGAGATCTCAATTTGCTCAAACAAAATATTGGCCTATGAAGCTAAGGCAGCGCAGAACTCTATTCTTGCTGGACAGTCGTTTGGTGGTTTCATGTGTAGGGTGATGGGTGATGAGCAAGCAATCAAGGGAATTTGAATGAGAAATTTTGAAATTAAACAAATCAAATCTATATTTCACACTGTCACAATACATTGAAAAGAATCAATGTTTTCAAAAATAATTGTTGTTTAGATAATGTGTGATATGTTGATGTTTTCTTAATCATGTTGAGCATTGGATAAAATTGGTTGTTTTCAAAATATTGCAAATACAATAAATGTTTTGCTTTAATGTACGGTATATGTCACTATATGTATGTATACATTTATCCTGCTTCTAAGCCAATTAAATCATTTCATATACTTCTTGAAACCTTTCACTTTCACAAGTAGGTGGGTGCACGAAGATACATGTATGTTATCAATCATCACTAAGGAGACAAGTTAGCAGGCTGAATAAGAAATCGATTTTTAGATTTGTGAAATGAAGAATAGTAATGCCTTTAGTAATATTTGAGATGGAAGCGAACTCAGAACTATCCGGCTCTGCTTGGTTTATGCTATTCAGAGCCTATATGACCTTCAGGTAGCCACAGTAACAGTGATTAGTAGAAAAACGGTTTTACTCGTAGTTTGTTCTCTATAAATAGAGATATAGAATTATTATTTTCAATAATAAAGTATTATTTCAACACATCCCCCGACCCCTCCCCCTCCATGGGATATGAATGCGTAAGGTATGGATACGATTATACAAAACTAAAATATATATATTAATGGATATATTTCGATTTAAATCGTGTAAAAAGCCTGCATCTATAATAATGGTACATGAACTACAAATGGGCACATTCATGCCAGGAAAGCGTTTCTATTAAATATACCAACACAAAATGCATTATACTTATAATAATCGGTATTGAAAGTATCGCACACATTTTAATGACTAATACATTTAACATGTCAGTGCTGCCTTTAAAACCACCAATATACATATGTAGCATGAAAAGAGACCAAAATAGTAAATTCATAATCGTTTATGTTGACATAATTACAATGATTTAACATGTATTTAAATGGCTTATATTGTCTCTGATATATAGAATTATTGTTGTCATGTTATAATGAATAAATATTTGCAATAATTGCAAATTATGCCGGCAAGTTTTTCAAAATAAAATCTTACCAACGTTTTTACTATATGCACCAAAAACGATGTTTCGGAACCACATCCATAAATGAAATAATTTGTAAATAAATTAGTAAAACATAACAAGCCATTAATATACTACCTCACCTTGCGTAAATAATGCAGAAGAATTGAACTTTAACGTGCTATAGACAGTCATCAATTTAAGCGTCTGTTCAAAAACCCTATTCTAAACACAACAGTATTTGACATTTAAACGCATTATCAGTTAGAAAATGCAAACGATGTCTATTGAATTATAACGCACTACATTCAGCTCTAAATATATAGTGTGCACCTGAAACGCACTAGGTATCCTATAATCACAGTGTATATAAAGTAAAACTTGCAGTTTTCTTTGACAGTTTATACATACTAGATTGTTCTTCTTAAATGAGACATTACATACCATACTTTTTTTTATTTTAATCACAGTGAATCAATCTCGCATTAGTTTTACGTTTAATTTCTCGATACATGGCGACCAATTCTCACAATATTCCCAATGTGATCAACGAACTTCAGTCTATCGCCGATCAACTGACTTCTAGTGACCGTAATGATGAGTCTTTGAGTAGACTCAAGCTGGAACTCATGGACAGTATTCAAAGTCTGGACAAGATTAACACTCAAAAGGAAGCTTTCAAAATGGGAATTGAGAGGCGACTCAGGTCAGACTTTCACACGGTGGGAACGGAAAACTTCTACATTTGGACTCTGTCTGGTATCAATGAAATTATCTCAGGCTATAAACGCAAACAACAAAAGAAAACAGTTTACAGTAAGTTGATCTACACGAGTCCCTTTGGCTATCGATTCATGTGTGCTGCTACGTTTAGTGATACGTTGTCTGTTTTTGTATCTCCCGTTAAGGGACATTATGACTATTTAATTGATTGGCCTTTCAATCGGAAGATTCAGTTTACACTTCTATCACAGGTGACGACAGGATCAGAAAATTCGGCCGCATTGGAATCCGAGATTACGACTGAAGCTGAACGCAGATGGACCATCCAGCCCGATATCACGAAGCAAACGAGATGCTGGAAACGTCCAACTAAGGAGACTCCAGAGGCGTTTGCTGGTATTGAATCAATGATGACAATGAGGGAGATATCTGGATCACGGATACCAAAGTACATCTCCAATTATCTTCGGAATGACGAGATTTACTTGAAGATATCTCTTTTGGACGAAAGTGTTCAGATGCCTGCTGATACACTATCACCTTGCGTTGAGGCACACAAAATTGGAAATTGTGTTGTTCTTGATGGCAACACTTATGATGAACGCGTAAGAATAGCGATATTAAAGGGTACGCCCGATAATTCTTCCGAGGGATTCGATTAAAGGGGAGACTATAGTAATGCTTTACCTTGATTGTGCGAGTCGTTTGTGCATGATATAAACTCTGAGCCATTTAACGCAGATATTTCCCCTTTGTAAGTCTATAAGCGAAATGTGTTTCAATAATATTTTGGTAATGTATTACTTTCTGAATTATGTCTATATCATCGAGGTATTATTTTATGGGATTAACATGTCAACTCTTTAATCAAACTTTAAGCGGTTCATTATACGTCGAAACACAAATAATATATTCAAAACATTTCTGAACGATTGACTTCGAATATATAAGCACCTACTAATCTTGGAATCTACAAACATAACTATACAATTTACAACTATAATTTACTACACCATTTACAAGTATTACACTATTTGAATTTAAAACACGATCATTATTTATATTTCTTTATTATTTACTAATATTTATAATGTATACTGTGAAATTTATATTTAAGTTTTCATAAAATTATACAATTGTTAATATTATTAATACAACAATGATTATTACTTACACATAGAAATATGATGTTGAAATGTGTCTTCTCTCTATATACGAGTACATTTCTGTTCAATGCTTCATTTAAAATAGAAAATTATGTAGCGTTTAAATACATATGTGTGTGTTAATTTAATATATTTGACATAATGAAATGAAATACTATGTATGCTTTCATGTAATCATTATTGCTTTCAACATAACTCAAACACAATGTTAAAGGATATTTATAAATTTATATCATATAGTCTAATTTCGAGGGCAGATCAATAGGTTTGTGGACTAGGAAGAAAACATAATTGAATTTATAGTTTACTTATTTCTATTAATTATTGGAATGTATATTATATAAAAAATTAAAATGTCTATTATATACTAATCTCAAAATAAAGATTATAAATTAAAAAATCGATTGATATGTTTTTGTTCATTTAATCAACAATTAAATTAAGAAAAAAGCGGCAATAGGCAACAGGGAATTAACAATTGAGAATTTTAAGACTATGATATTTTATGACTTTAAAAATGATTTCCCACTCAGGAAAGTTTACGATTGTATGCTGTTTTATTCTAAAAAGTTTCATCAAGAGCATGGATATAGTAATGGTTTTCTAAAGCCTCTGGAAGATAAAGAGACAATGCAGGACGATCAGTGTCTGCACACAAGCGGGAATATTGAAGAGAGTGTCAGCACGTTGATGAGTGAGGATATATTGTAGGCAGTGAATCTTTGATGAATGCAGTTATCTTGTTTATCTTGTTATCTTACCTCAACTGTTCAATGGACGTTTAACGAACAAGCTGCAAAACGTTTAAATTTGGTTGCCCACCACGTCCAATATCAGTTCATTTTGCAGGTTCAACCAACTACTTTTAAATATAACTTTTGTTGTGGCAATCATCATATTCAAGGAAATGTAACTGATAATGAAACTTGTCTATGTATACCTTTATGACTTGAAATAAAACATATTTTTTAGGTGTAAAATAATTCCCAAACTAGGGTCGTTAAAACGTAAGATTTGAGTTCATTTTCGCTTTAATTATTATATATATATTATTGTCTTTATTAGTTGAAGTACATTATAATTAGAAATTACCTTAACTGCATGCTTTTTCATAAACATATTATCAAAACAACGACTGTGTTAAATTATCATTAAAAATAAGCAACAATTTTACGATAGAATGCCGACAATTAAATGTCCCTATTGTTCAATAAATATACTCTCACAAATTTAAAATATAACTCGAACAAAAAGTCAGTAAAACATAGTGGATAGTTATTTAAATGCATTAATTTAATATTTAATATGATGTGACTAATTAAAAACAGGTTATAATTATTATATCAACATTATTTGTGTTATGCGAGCATACATAAGAATGAATTTACAGTAGTATATACAAAGAAATTTAACATGACTAACGATGTAATTCGATGTCTAATGTCTATATTTTACAAGTATTTGGATTATGTGTGAAAACTACTGCTAGATCACAAGCGAACAGACTACTAGCGTGCAAACCGTGAGTTAGACATTCTGGCAAACCGAAATAAAAGCTGACTTTAGTACTAGTCATGGATTTTGTGACGTAGATGGAGACTACAATCAGAATGAGTTTGTGGTAAAAGCTGTTATAAAGTCTAAAAGATCTGGGATTGTGCGCTCATTACATTCGTAACGGTTTGAATAAATCTTCTCGCTTGATCTATGGAGTGTTTGGACGACAAATCTTGTTTTGGTCATTGTTCTGATTGCTTTGAAAAGATGGAAGCTAAAGTGGTGGCTGGATAGAATAACAGGTAGATAGTTCAGTGTCTAAAGAGAGGTCCATCCATGGTACAGTTGATAGTTCGGATGACTTTCATGATTGTTGAATGAGCCAATCATGGAGGCTTTGAAGGAAATCTAACACCTTCTCATTAAAATTACCAGACATGAGAGTGATGAGTAAGTGAGCTTGCCACGCGATGGAGATTGTTCTTTCTGGTGCAGGTGATTGGTATCAATGAACTCAAATCTCGGAGGTCGATGGATATTAATTCAGATGTTGCTGATTGGGCTCTTGATTGTGATGGTGTGTCGGATTGAGATAGAATTATGAAGCAGTTTTGTGGTGAGAGGCTCACCTTCAGATGTCTGCATTATTTTGCGATGTAGGGTGTAGTTTTAAAGAACCGCGAATAGTTCGCTGCTTGAAGTTGACTTATCGAAATAAATTTCGTAGAATCGGTGACGGTGGAGTGAAGGGTCGTCCAGACAAGGTTGGTGTTCACTGGCTGCTTCACTTTGCATGCGATTACTTTCTCGTCCGCTCTACGTGGTATTTTAGTGGGTAATCTCCTGGGAAGTGGTGTTGTTCAAAGGTAATCTGATGTCAGCCGCTGCTGATATATACCTGATGTGCTTTTGCCTCGTTCCATTTGGTGAAAGATTTGATCCTCGGGTATTTTTCTAATTCTGTGCAGCTGCGTCTGAGCATTTGAGAGTCACGTATCGACAGAGGTGTACACATTGTAGACGATTCGTGCTCCTAACTGGTACTTGCCTTCTCCAATCTGCAAAGTGAAGATCTATAATATGCGTGTGATAGTGTGCAGCGTTCATTTAACATTCAAATCTACCCGTTTGTGTTAATATGTTATCGTTGTATAAAAGGATTGTTTTGATTTAATGCTAAAACTTGTTTAGTTTATAGTGCAACCATTAGAGCAGAAATATATAATAAATAAATCGCATAGACATTAAAATACCTTAACTTATATGTATCTTCAAAATTAATGAATATATATATACATACATGTTATTACATAATAACATGTAGTAATATGTATATTAACTTATAAGTTTATTAAAAGAATATATATATATTAATATAAATATATGAATTATATGTATTATAGTTTGTGCTGACTTATCGTAATGAGAGTAAGTCTTCCTTTCCAATTAACCGAGCTCCGGATGTCAAGTGGTTATAATCTTTCACTGTAGTCGTTGTTGTTGTGGCCGCTTTGTGCCTGGTATAGTTTTTTTTCTTGAAGGCTTTCTTCACATATCAGCCTCTTTTTAGGACGTTATTCTCAATTCAATCTGATCAATCCGTTCCTAGTGCATCTAAGCAAAATGCGCTTCGAGTCCTTATTTTCTACCTCACAACATCTACTGTAACCATGAAGGCCTCGACTCGATACTCTATATCTCATTGATAGTTCCATATAGAGCAAAACGCATCTAGCATTTGGCGATTGGTAACAATATTTAATTATTTATAAAGATACATAAAAAATGCAAATTGTTTTTGATTACCTAAAACGTGTTTAATGATGATTACATGAAGTATGCAATTATGCTGATATCGTTTTATTATTCTTGCAGCCTATAGTAGATTGAAGCACATTTCGACTCAACTCGGGGTCAACAACTGCAACTGAAGTATTTTGACTAAATCAAAATGAGTCAAGTCTTTTTAGAAAAAAAATTGGTCAAATAATGCGATCGAGATTTTTTACTAAATCGAAGCAAGTCGAGTTTTTCTAAAAATAATTCAAATGACGTATTGCCGACTTTTGACTTGATCGCGTGTTACAAAAATAAGCAGGGGACATGTTCTTTTAACGCGTTTTGGTTTTACTCGAAAACAACAATTAAAATGTGAAAAGCATTCAATTTTGCGATTATCGTGTTCTTCATGGGCTAAACATGCGGGATGCGTTCAATTTCTGTTTTATTCATAATTAACGAAACTAAATTTCATGTTACTAAACAAACTCAATAAGTGAGCAATAAAACTTGAACAACCTAGATTTTCCCCAAATGTTCGACCTATAATACCAACTAATAGTTGAATGCCCAATAAGCGTATTTCGCGTACTCCATAGTGTATAAATATAATATGTACCTGCACAACTGAACAAGCCAGCGTGTGCAAATGGGAAACGTTTGATATCTAAGTAACAATAGCTAATACATAAATACTAACGAACACGTTTATATTCACAGTTTGGTTGGTGTGGCAAATGTTTCAATTTGATTAGCGTTGCTAATACGTGAACATAGTTTCTCTACGTTTAGTATGTACCTCATGTCGAGTGTTTGTCAAACGCGGGTTCTGACCACTTTTATAACAAATATAAAATTTGTACGTAAAATACTGACATTATAATATAATATTATTTAATGATATATATATGCATATAATCGAGGAGACACACGTTACAATCGATGTTACGAGCATGATTAAATAACAATATTTAAAATAATGTTACAATCATTATTTAACTCTACCTAATCCGTTAATTTTATTATTATTTAAAAATTATTAAATTTTTTATTCTAATTACCTTTTTTCCCGCTAGCATATTTGCTGTGAATTTTGAACGAAAAAATAGAGCAATTAGCCTACCGAAACTTTTTCTAAAATATTGTTTTATACTTTTAGTGCTATATTCACTTCTGTACTTTATGGGTGATCAAGTGAACTTTTTAAACAATACCCTTTTATGTAAAATAACACATAAAAAATAAAAATATTCCAATTTTCACAATTAAATTATTTCATTTTTTGGATAATTAATACTAATAAAATATTGTTTAGATATACTATACTATAATATATGTCATTAATATTTGTTAAACTATAAAATATTTGTTTGAAAAAACAAGTTTCCAGATTTTTTCCAAACTTTTGGTTTACTCCTATAAAGGAATGTTTTTTTTTGTTAATGGAATGTTTTAAAAGACACCATCGTTTACCTATATATTCCAAAACTATATTCCTTCAGAAATTTTGAAAATTGTAAGGAGGGCCATAGGGATGATCGATATATTCCCAACTGCACACTTTATGGAACGGTCAAGACCTTGGCAGGGATATCAAGTAGATATCTGTGACCTTGATACAAAAATACTGTTTATGTAAACAAAAGATTTATATTTTTTTAATTGATTATATTATGTTATTGTTTTTAATACTTATTAAACATACAAAAAACTGTTTCGAAAAAAATGTATAATATTTGTGATATATTGATTGTTTTCTGAACCATGTTGAGAATTCGATAAAATCGATAATTTGAAAAATATTACAAACAACATTAATGTATTGCTTTAACCCTATCCATACCTGGGGGGGGGGGGGGCAACGTGGTTATACTTTTTCTATTTTCGCTGGCCTTTTTACTGCACAAAACACGTATAATAAGCTTTAGCGACTTTTCTTAAAATAATGTTTTACTACTTTTAGCGAAAACAATTCTTTCATAGACCTATCTGGACAACCACGAGAGTGGTTCCATCACCATCACCCCTAAAAATATATACATTATTTTTTTCTTTTTTTTGAGTAATAAAATAATCAAGCAGTTTTAATTGAATTATCCACCAACACGCATCAACACAGACACTCAGTACTTTATTATATAGTCATTTATTTCAATTGAAAACATGTCGATAAATAATTGTTTTTTTCACTTTTGTTATGTACTTTAAAAATTAAAATAGCTGTAACTCTTTTATATTTATATTAAACAAATATTATAAGCAAATTCATATGTAGATCATTTTGATTTACTTAGGAGCCAATTTTCATCACTATAGTATACTCCTAAAGGATATTCATATAGGGGGGCCGAAACGCTCCCCCCCCCGGTACCTGACTACGTTATAGATATGGATAGGGTTAATGTACAATTGTATGTTTGTGTGTTGAGATTATCCAGTTTCTAATTCTAATTGAATCACTTCGTATCATTCTCCAATACCGTCTCTTTCACAAGTGTGTAGGTGCATAAAGGTAAATGTATACTATCTTATTTCAACACCATATAAACAAAAAAGTCGGCTAAATAGGAAATAGATTTTTTTGGTTTCTGAAATGAATAATATTTTTGCCTTAAGTCAAATTGATGATGTATAGTCCTCCTGTAGCCACAGTAACCATGATTAGTAAGGTAACTAACTGATTAGTTTCATATTAATTTGATGAATCATGAATTAAGATAAAGGAAGTCATGTTGCAAAGAATATTAATACAATATGTGTTGATATTTTTCGGTGGAAAGCTTGTCCTGAATTTTGTTCATCATTTTTGTTTAAATTGATTTTTGCCTATACACATTAACGATTTGTTTACCTATATACCAAATTTCAAAACGTTTGACCACTCGCTATCTGGAAGTTTGACAATTAAAGGAGGGACACAATGTGCCTGCCATCTGGGGATATGTGGGTATGTGTAAAATAGCGCAGTATGGATAGCGTTAGGTTTTGTTAGATAAAGATTGTCGCCTTAACTTGATAATTAAAAGCCTGCTTGAATTGAAGTATAACGCATGTTATAGCAGTTTAAGTATTAACTAAACCTCAAATAACGATTTTGGCTTATCCTCAGATAACTAGGCATATTTGTAGAAAACAAGTCTGACACTTTTATTTGCTTTAAATAAAAAATGTGAATGTTTCTGTTGAATGCATATTAATCGTCTCAATTAGCCTTACAAATAGCAATATGTGGCTTTTAGAACTCCGTAATTTTTATCACTATTCTAAAATCGGGATAGTATGTAGGTACACTGTAACTTGCTAACAACTGTAACGATTGTTATTTGTTGCACTATGTATAATAAATATGCTTTAAGTGAATGCTGATTTCGAATTTATAATTATTGAACCATGTAGGTAGAATGTTGTCATTTGAATGTTTATATATATATATAATTATATACACTGTAATAAACTAGTATTGTACAAATAAATAAGAATGTCACAATTATGATTGTTGTAATTCTGCTAAAAGGATAGCTTTTCTTTAAATGTTTTAGTCATTAAATAGAGACATAAATTCCAATACAAAACCTTATTTTAAAACAATAAATCTGTTTATTTTTTTAACATAAATTACAGCTTAACGAATCGCTTATTTCTTTGAAATTAATATAATCTTAATTTTAATGTTGAATATATATATAATCATTAAACATCTTTAATATTGTGAATGTAAACATTCTAAAGTATCACTTAAATGATTACTAGTCTGTCTAGTACATTTGTAATCACTAAATTTATAGACATAGGAATTACGTTATGAATGTTATATTAATGTTGGTGTCAATAGGAAAATTTTAAAAAATATATGGAATTCTAAAACTATATACACGGAAGCAAAAATATAAATTACTCACCACATTTTGCTTAAACCAAAATGCATGTGATTCAGAGAAACTGCTGCTATGCGTTTGTTTAATAACGATCAAGAGAATATATCCCGAGTACTCTCACAGACAAATGAATTTCTATTGATTCATTCTACTAATAAGAACTCTGATTTATTAATGGAATACAATTTAATCGAGTATCTAATCTAATATTTTGTTGTAGTCTGGTGACCCCATTATACTGAATGGGTTTATTTCTCCGACAATGAACCGTATGTAATGTCATAGATATCTGATATACATATACCGGGTGGCGCGAGCCAAAGCATCAATTTGAAGTGATATGTAGGCAAGTAAATTTAAGTAAGTATTTTTTAGTTTAGGTACGATATTTTGGTCTATCTATATAATATATAACTGTAAACAACAGCGTTTTAACCTTGACACACCAAGTGCAGTGGTGATGATTTCTATTGGCGTTTAAACTATCGATTTCTATCATAATTTACAACAGTCGTATTAAGGAAGATTAAGGGATAACTTCTGCTGTACACTTCGTGTACCCGCTGTTGACCTATATCTAAGATTTCGTCATTAATTATTTTGTTCTTCTGATAATTGTTGTGTAAATTCAAATATGTCTAGATTTAATTCCGGCGATTTGCATGTGATTAGAATTTGTTTTGAGCAGAAAGGTTGGCGCGGTCGTAGCCTTTTTCGAGAGTTTCCCAATAAAGGTTAGACACAATCAAGCATTGATAGAGGTATATTATATAGTTTTATAGATACAGATGACATTCAGCCATCCAAACATGGCGTAAGAAAGACGGTTTGTATTCCTGAAAATCAAGCCGTCGTAGAAGAGTTGATAATATCGCAGGAAAACAATCCTGTTAGCCATTTGTCTCACCGTATTCGCATTTCTGACAGATCTGTTCAATGCATGGCTCATCAAGGTGGAATTAAATCCTACCGACGAATGACAGTATCACGAACAAGTCCGGCGGGTAAGTTGAAAAGATTTGAGTGGTCACAGTATCTACTTCAGGCTTATTAGGAAGTGGATGTAAAATGCATGTGTTTTCACGACGAGAAGGACTTCACACTGAAGTTTCAACTAATCGCTGAGATGTTCAAATAAGTATAGAATATTATGATAGTCTTTTGAAATGTATATAAAAAAGCATGCTGTACTTATTTACACCTTGAATATTAATATGTATAGTGTATATCTCACATCTAAAATATTCAATTACAATTTACATCACGTTAAACGTTTTTTAATGCATCATTTTGGGATGTAGCGTACACATATTATGTATAGGTATATAATAGGCACTATTATCATATGAAATATATTTTTATTTGTTTACTCTCTCGTTTATATAAAATTTGTTTTCCTCTTAATAGTAATAACATCTGATTAATCAGCATCCAATATTATTTGTTAATTATAAAAAGAGGGTTAGAGAAACTAAACTATCTAGATATATACAATATATATATATATATATATATGTAAATAATTAAGTTAATTAATTTGTGACTCTGTTAAACTATGTACTTTTAAACAAATAGAAAACTAGTCAAATTTAATATACTATATGTTTTATTGATACTGTGTAATACGAGTTTTTCGTTATTTGATTCGAATTTAGGCAACCACATATGGTCTATTTTGAAAAATAAATATAATAGTTACATGTTAATTAACCGCCTACTCAACTGGACACTGTGAATCTTCCAAATGTTGATTGCTCAAGTGTAAAAGTGTGACGTATGAAAGGCCTTCAAGACACCATCAAGGGCCAACACGCAGTGACACCGATTGGAGGCCTTCGCCACGAAGTAGGTGTTCAAACATAGGCCCCCTTACTCATGAGCCTACTCATGAGGGAACAGCATAATAGCAATAGAAACATCCATGAGACACCTGCAGTTCAACCCTCAAAGTTGCATTGCATTAATTAACACCAGGCACAGAATCGCGAGTCGCACCAGCTGGCGGTAGAGTGTCATGGAAGACATACGAGCCTTCAATATCGACGTAACTGCTGCTGGAGGAAGAAAATGGACGTAGTGGAGTGGTGGGATGCCGAAACTGGCCTGTATGCTTGCGGAATCCAGTTGGACGGCGTCTTTCCATCCGCAGGTAGTTGTGCAAGACATTGAATCGCCCTGTCCTGTAAGATAATGTGAGCGTTAAACACTCATGGAGGGTCCCCTTGTTGGGCTGCATCAGCCACATTAAGGAGCATTTCTGATTCTTGATAGGCCAACCTGCTCAAGAGGTCATTTTATTTTTGAGCTTGTTATGTATTACATAACACATTTCCACAAAAGTAGACGACTAACACGAATTTACCCAAATGCAAAAAGACTGTCATGTATTTGCTAATCGCATGCGAGCATTCAATACATATGCCATACGACATCGTAAATGAAAAATGTACTCATTTTCACATCATCTGCAAAAATACTGGGTAATCTAAATAAGAAGATAGGAATATTCTTTATTTATTAACCCCCTATTATGTTGCGCTCATATGCCTCCGCCATTTAGTTTTGCATATTTTAAATGTTTTAATTGGATACTGGCTAATCTGCAAAGCAGAGTAGTCTATCAATTCAGAGTACGTTTATTCCTGAATTTACATATATATGAAATAATCCGATCAGTGCGTCAGAAATGCTTACTATTTACTATGCATGTATGTATTTTATTAGTTCAAATTACATTTGTATGAACATATCCATTAATTAAAATACATATTTCAGTTAATATACATAGAATACTATTATATCGATTATGGAAAAGAAAACATTATATAAAGTATATTATAAACATATTTTAAATGTGTCTGATTGTGTGGAGCAGAGTCATCGATAATGATTTCACTATCTGAGTGCTTTCTGCAGTGAGAGTTGCTTCCTTTCGCCCCAAGTACTCAATAGTTCAATTTAATACATAATCAAACAAAATAATACAAACTTGTTTTTGCATTAAATGATATTATATATTTCTGTAACACAATATTATATTTAGTCATTTTTAAAATAGATAGACTTTTTGAATAATGTATGTATGTTTAATATTGTATTCACTAAACCTTAGCCTTTTTATTATAGTACATCAAAGTGTTTACATATAATTGCTCTAATAATTTACTTTCGATCATGTGACACTGATATATTATGCATTATGCAAATGTTTAATAGGTTAACACATTTAACACCAAAATTAAGTATTAATAAAGTATAAAGTAATAGTTCCAATACACATTGATGTAACACTGATAGAGGAGTTATTTTATGACAATAGAAATCAAAAGTTAAAATATATGTCAATCATATGTATGGCATACATGTAAAGTAATGAACAAACATGTTAATATTTGTTTAGCTGCATTATACTTCATTTTTCAAGTATATCGTTACCTAATTAAATTCCAAGATCATTAGACTAAGTTCACTTAAATATAATGAAATATAATAATCTGAGGAAGAAATGACTTATTTCGATAATTAATGTCTCGCATTATTTCGAAATACAAAAATGATGTAATGCTGTATACGAGTAAGTACAAATATTCTGTATAATGTTTGAGTGAAGATTTGATTTATAGTAATCACATAAACCATGACAACACTGAAATTTATTAAAAACAAAATATAAGTAAAAACACCTTGTATACGACAGTGGCGACATCTCGGAAGTGATATACTTTAAGGAGGCATAACTCCATCGTTATCAACGTCAACTATTGAATTATTGTTGTTTGCCTCAACAGATTATAACGCTTAGGTTTAGTTTATAAAGGTCTTAATTTACGAAGCAAACATATGGAAAATGAATAGTCATTCTTCAACGCAAAATTACTGTGTATTGTTACATTAATTGAACATTAAAACTGTTACTTGTGGGAATATGAATGAAAAACAGTATTCGGTTAATAATACTGTAATTGAGTTACAATGAAAGTGAAAGTAACTATTCGTTCGTTAAGCGTACAAAAGCATTTGACTAATAGTACGTTATTACATTTGACCAATAATGTATACGTGTTAAATAAACAAAAACCTCATTCATAGGATAAAATGAAGAAAAAAATAATATAAAAATATAAGTCTTAAAATGTGTTTGGTAGACTCAAATTTTTAATTATTTTTAAATATTTCAAAATCATTCAGAAAGTATCGATTGATTAGTTTAAGTTCATGGCGAATAATTAAGATATATATTATAGTTATTTTCGTTTTGAACCCTTTTGTCCATGGCAGACGAAAGCGCTTACAACACAAATCACTCAATATATTACAGTCAAGGATTTGCCCCCCACATATTCTGAGACATGTCATCAACCAAAGAAGTTTTTGTCCGCCTCAACGCAAGGTGATAGTTTTTCAGCACCCACCTGAACAGTTTCATCCAAAAGAGATATCTTCAAGTAAATCTCGTCATTCCGAAGATAATTTGAGATGTACTCTGGCTCCTGTGCTCCTGATATCTCCCTCATTGTCATAATTGATTCAATACCAGCGAACACATCTGGAGTCTCAGTAGTTGGTCGGTTCCAGCATCTCGTTTGCTCCGTGATATCTGGCTGGATGACCCAACTGCGTTCAGCTTCAATCATGCTTTTGGATTCCATTGCGGCCAAACTTTCTGATCCTGTCGTCACCTGTGACAGAAGGGTAAACCGAATCTTCCGATTGAAAGGCCAATCAATTAAATAGTCATAATGTCCCTTCACGGGGGACACATAAACAGACAACGTATCACTAAACGTAGCGGCACACATGAATCGATAGCCAAAGGGACTTGTGTAGATCAACTTGCTGTAAACTGTTTTGTCTTGTTTTTATTGCATGAATAGTCTGAAATAATTTTATTGATACCAGACAAGTCCAAATGTAGAAGTTGTCCGTTCCAACTGTGTGAAAATCCGATCTGAGTCACCACTCAATTCGGCTTTCGAAAACTTGCTTTTGTGTGTTCATTTTGACCAGACTTTGAATACTGTCCATGAGTTCTAGCTTTAGTCTGCTCAGAGATTCATCACTACGGTCACTAGAAGTCCGTTGATCGACGATAGATCGAAGTTCGTTTATCACGTTGGGCACATTGTGAGAATAACTCGCCATTGTATCAAACAATTAAATACAAACTTTTTGTGAAATTAAGGATCGCTTCACTGCCACTTAATTCCAAATATGTGTATTTTATAAATGTATATACTCATATTTGTATTATATAGCTTAACCAAGAAGCACATGGTTGAATGGATGTCAACTGAACGTTGATCTTGGCATGGCATATTTTCTAATTTTACAGTATTACACTGTAGACACTTAAAATGATACAACAAAAAAGTGTGCATCAGAATATACACAATCTACGTATTATACATAGATAATTATGGTATATTCATGTATAAAAAAGATATTCATTATGTATATATGTATAATACCTTATTATTTGCAAAACTATATTATCCTAATATTTGCTTACATTACTTTATAATTTGTGTTAATTGATTGGTTAATACAAACTTTATTAACAGGTATATTTAGCAAAATTATTCACTAAAGACGATAACTACTAACATGTATTGTATGTGCCTTCATTATAGTTTTTGCTGTCATTTAAGGCATAGCAGTAAATACTTTGTAAAGACAGTATACTTTGTAACTTTATTAATTCGACCTCTAAATCGAGAGAATATTTTGGATCTGAAAGGTTGACAAGGAAAAATTGTATCGCATACCAATACACATTTAATTGTCGTCAAATAAAAGGAAAATGTTTTTTTATAAAACTTACACATATATATATATATACCATAGTTGCTGCTTCGCTTTTTAATTTTAGTTCAAATAAAATGTAAATATTAACATAAACTTTTCCAACTTTTTGGCCTTGTAGAAAATGTTATCTTTTTTCAATTGGTATACAATATTAGAGTGTTTTAGAATAATAAATAATATGTATAAACAACGGTAGAAGCGGTTAAAGAGAGTAAATAAAATACATTTACTAGAACAAGGACAATTAAAATACATATTATATGTTATAAATCGCTTCAACTATGTACAACTGTTTAAAATTAGACTTAGAAATAATTAAATTCAAAATTTTGAGTAACATTTGAAATGTTGTATTCTATTTATTTTGATCATTATAATCATATAAGCAAACGTTATCTGTGTTGTTTTAAAAATACTGATGACAGAATCACGTTAAATCTAAGCTGTGCATAATGAATTGCTTCAATAGTGTTATTAAAATATTAGAATATCGAATAAAAATGCGAATAACATTCAAGTAGCCAACTATTATTAACAAAAACATTATTCAAGTAACAAACATCAAAAGAAAAATCGCATTAGTTTTTTGTTGTTTCTTATACGATTGTTTGATACATATAATTATAACTATTAACATTTTATTTCACTTTTACATAATGATATGTTTAAATATGTAAAATCCATAACATTGGCGTGGATATAAAAAACAGTTTTCACATGGTAGCCCACCATACCTATGAATCACTGCTGCATATCTAAAACCACGACTATATAATTGCGTCGTTTGCATTGCCAGTAGGTTTATTGATGTAATGCAGAAAATCAGACTTCGTTCCAATTCGCAGTGACAGACAGACGGAATTGGTGACCTTTTGTATGTTTGAATACAACAAGCTCATGGTTTGCCCTGCAGTTGATTAGCAACTCAACACATGATATTATATTATTTTCAAACTTGACTTGCAAACAGTGTCCATTCTCCTCCTACTGAGCATTATCTAGGAATGAAAGGTCTTGTACAGCCTCAAATTCTTTAACTATAAGGAATAAGAGCACAGTGATAATACTTACATGAGTTTGCGTTGAGTATGGTCATAAGACATGAAACAAATGCGCTAAAAGTCAATGTCTCAATCCGATGTACAGATACTTAGATACTTCGAACGATTTTCAAATATCAAATATTCGCACCACGATGCATATGGCCACTATGTAGTATGTCATACCTCAATTTCATACATTGATGTTCGCAAAATCCTTTTTTAATACCATGTGCTTAACTTATAATAATAATAATGCATAAATAATTGCGTAACTTTAATTTAATATTGTGTCTAAAATAATTTGAATATTAAAATAAAATTTTAGTTAATCAATCTTTAAATCATTTTTATACTTCAAACATCAATTTAATCGTAAATTTCTTGATTGATTTCATAGAAATACTGCACAGCATGTTCAGATACATCAAGTAACAAAAAGACTAAAATTGTCACGTTACCTGATGCAGTTCCAGACAACAAAGCTAGTTCATCAGCAGTATCGATCAATTTCAACTGAAATTTCACTAATTGACAATTTTTCTTTCCTTTGAAAAATTAAATTTGTTTCATAATTTTTTTGCTATTTTAATGAACATTTTTATACCAATTTATATGAAATAAAAGCCCTCATTGATGTTTCATTGACGCCCTCTTTTTGAGATATTATTAAAAATATATACAAAAATATATACAAAAAAGAATAAAAAAATTAAAATGTCTTTGCACAGTCTTATAACTTTTCATTATATCTACTTATAGACCAACATAAAAAAAAATATTTTTAAATTTTTTATGATGCCATCTTGGCATATATATACTACCAAACACCCGTTTTCCGGGCCATTTTAGCTATATTTTAAAATGACTACTCCTTTGTTGTTACTTGAAGGATTTTTATGAAATTTTGCAGGCTACTTAGATTCAATGAATGGAAAAGAAGTATGGAGAGATATTTCAATTATATGTATAACATTTTAAAAAAATTACAAAAATAGATATTTATCCATTCCACATGGCAACTTTTGAGTATTTTTGGTAGAAAATATTTAAAATATCTTACATTATACATATTTCATGAAATATCTCACCATACTTTTATAGGTTCCATATCTATAAACAAATCCTGAAAATTGTTGGTAGCTAACATACATAATCTGAGAGGAGTAGGCATTTAAAGTTGAAAAATACAATTGTTCAGTAGAGCAGCCGAAAGAATAAAATACATATAAAAACTTGTTTTCTGCATTTCAATGATGTAATTTATTTAATTTATTGAGTTAATATAACCAAACAGCCAATATAAATATAGTTAACAAGTTAACAGTGAACAATAGATGCCAGTTATATGTACAAAATATCATTTACACTCAAATTTCTAACAATATTTACAATAAACAATGGTCCATATTATTCAATTAATATTTTGTATTGAGTTTGTAGTTCTTACCTCAACATTACCTTGGTAACTACATACCTAAAAACTCAAAATTATTTAAATATTTTGCATTGAGTTGGCAGTTCTGCAATACTGTCTTTTATTTTGATTAACATTAGATGTATTCATTATACCTTTCATGTTTCCTAATCTATGTGCCAAATTTAAACTATAAATCATGAAATATTTGTTCGTAAAATGTTTCTAATTTATTGTTAGTAAATTTTTATTTTAAAATTAAAATTAAAAAAGGCTCATGAAAGGTTCAGTAGGTACGAATTTTCATGAATCGAAAGGAAGAAAAGTACTTTAAAAAAGGTTTGGTACCTACTCGGTTTGTCGAGAAATAAACGGTC
>JAYRBW010100492.1:0-19609 GCA_036023295.1 Invenusta paracnida
TTTTTTTGTTCAGGAACATTCTCCTGTTTGGTACAAACAATATTTTATGATTTGTGTAATAACATGTTTATATTTTTGTTAGGTCCTTGTAATGCAATAAATACACTCCACGTCCCTGCAAAACACCATAAACGAGTATGTGTGTGTGTGTGTGTGTGTGACCTACCACATTCAACTGAAGTTATATTGGGCTCTAGAGACCAACCTTGATGGACACCATTCGGCCAAACAGCCTCAGAAGGGGAGACAAATAAAACTAGCAGGTTCGAACCCCGGCACATACTCCTGGCTTTAACAAACTCATGTGCGCTGTAGCATTGAGTTAATTATCATTTGATTGGTTTATACTCATGCTAGCTAATTAATAGAATGTATCTATATATAAGATTATTTATTTCGAAAAACGAAAAACCATTATTAAAGAAGGAATGGGTAGAAAGTGCATAATTTTTTTATCCATGTAAATGATAGTGTACCTTGATTTCTAAATATCTGTATTTAACAGACGAGTTTTTTTGTTATTGTACTATAATATGTGCAACTTTTCAGACAATTAATTGAAATTAGTGAGCCTTTCGAGAATGGTGGACTCAGTAATTAAAGAAATGTTGAAGTCGAAATTCTTAAGCCCCACTTATACGAGCATCTTAGATGCGTAGCCGGATGCTTTAAATCGTAAAGTGGGGCTTTAAGTTCAGGTAAATCTAAAGTAGCGATAAACATCGATTTTCGTTAAAGATAATTCGAAAATACATTTAATTTAAATCGTTTGATAGTAAAGACTTTTAGAGCATAATTTTGGTGAAAGGATATTTGCTTTTTTTATTGTTTTAGAGAAATGTCTGTTCCTTAACGATTAACGTAATTTTAACATTACTGTTAATTAGGAATATCATTTATGCTATCATTTACTTATAGTTATTTTTATGTTATGTTTATTTATGCTATCATGTATGGATATCACTTATTAAATGTCGTACTTATAATAAAAACATAATCATGAATTGTTTTATTATATATTATATTATAGATTTCTTCAGTTATCGTTTTGCAGAAAAACAGTTTAGTGGAGAGAAAAATTAAATTCTACGAACATTGAAGAAAAATGTCCAATAAAGATATCATAGAAAACGTATACGTGAAAGAGTTATTATTTCCTGTGTTATTTTGCAGTGACCTCTAGGTGTAGCAATTATTTCAATAAAGGTACCTTAACTACGAGCACCAAATTAATTATCATACACTCTTACAGCTACGCTCTATAATATAGAGATTGCTCACCTCAACCTAGTGCAGGTCATGTTTCGAAATTAGTCAGGACAAATTATTAAATAGAATTTTCCTGTAATTCCGAATAAATTGCAATAGCTTCTAATTAAGGATAATAGCAAACGCTCAAAGGACCCAACCATATTCCCAAATTCTCTTGCCACCTTTGTTCGCTGCAAACAATTTGGTTTCTTAGCAACACAAATTTGTTTTCTTATTTAAAGGATATTATAAACTTAATGTAAGAAGCAATGTTTACGCTTAACTTTGCAAAAACTATTCTTTATATGCATCAGGAGATGTTTCCAAGTGGAGTGTAAGTGTAAGACAGTTATAAAAATTTAAAAATGTACAAATAGAAAATATTTGCGGGTTTTATTATAACTCCTCTGCTGTACAAATTTCTGATTAAATATGATAGTAAATTCGTTTCATAAAGATTGTGTCTACATGTCTGAATAACATGGGATCTAAAAAGAATCCTATTTTCATTGCTACAAATCACTTCATTAATTGACCAATTGTTTCATTTTGCTATATTGATTCTATCCACCAAAATCGATACCTTCTAACACGTTGTCATGCAAAATCACTATGATCGATTTTATCGAGAGCATACCATACTACATACCTACAGGTACATTTTTCTTTTTAACAAAATTGATTTAGTTTCAATGCTTAAGTCAGTGCTTGAATATGCCATACCACTTCAAGTGATACTTATAACAAATATTGAACGTATAGTTGATTGTATTCCTCCTCGATTTTGTTACTTTTTATAAAAAAATAGCATTTTTGATTTTAAAGCCAATTTACTCGGCTAATATTTTTATTAAAATCTGAGTTAATTTGTTGCATATTGCAGTCAAGTTTTTTCTAATCTCTTCTATTGTCTATTAATGTTTGTAAATATGCTGCTTTGTATTTTAAAAAATCGAGACAATTTATAAAATATTTAATCATTTATAAAGTTCAAACATATAAACGATTTTCAAAAAAATACAATCCATGATAATTCGTTTTATTAAATTTAAAAGCTGACCATTTTAATGTAAATGCAATTGCTGACATGTACGAATGAATTAATTTTACCAAAAAGATTTGTATTAAACTGAATACAAAATCATTTATGATTAATTATTTATATGAAATTTCATGTCTATAATTATTGAATTTTTCTATTTAATTGGTCTTGTATTATGAATTATTGATTAATGGACGATTTTCATATTTAGACTGAGTATTTAAGAAGAATATACATATATTACCATTTGGGAAAGCTATTTAAAAATATTTATATATTTAGTGATACAGAAACGGTATTTTACCTTTCGGTAATTTAAAAAAGATAGTCAGAATTCTCCAAATAAATTGACATTTTAAGATAATATAAAGAATTTAAAACGTACAAATTTTTAAACATTGGGCTCTTTTAAAACCTGTAAAATCGAGAAAACTTAATATAAAATTGAATATGATTAACTATTATATGTACATTGAATATAATTTAATGAATACGCAAACTCCGATCTGAAATTTGTATTTAAATATAGCACAATGGGAAAAAGTTACATATTTTCACACTTTTATTGATTTTGAATACATCGATTTGTAAACAGTCACTACTGAAAAGTACTTGTCGCAATTGCGGTAAGTTTTGCATAAATTGTTTGCTATAAAGTTAAATGTATTCTGCCATTTTCATTTTCATTACTAAATAACTAATTGTCAATTAGACTAGTTTTACGAATATAATTCTGTATAGCAATATCATATATAAGCTTTCAAGCAGCAAAAATCAAATGAAAAATAACAATAAGTAAATGATGATAAAACGATTCAACTTTAACTTCAATAAAACTTTTCATTTCCGCCTAAATCAATACTAAACTACGACGGAATCGATCAGTATATAATTCACTGAAATGGAAAATTACGTTGAATGCCTCAATTAACTTTCGTTAACTATTTTTTATTTCTTTTTAAGTAACTTTTTAATATCCATCTGACATTGCGCTCACTGGATTTCTTTTTTATTTATAGTCATTTTAATTTTTTAAATGGAATATAAGTTATTTCTGTGCAAGTGAAACAAATATAGCTTTTTGAGATTTGCTTAGTTAACATTTATTGTTTTTGTAGTTTTTGAAGTATCGATTTTTAATATAATGTATACGTTGTTACTCTCTATATATAATCCAACTCGAATGAACAATAACAACTAAACAATAATGAGTTTAAAAAAGATAACACACTATATAAGAAAAGAAAATATATTTAATGAAAAGCACAACGTTTCGGATTCAACTAGAGACTATTAATTATCAAACAAAGTAAATAATATTTCAATAATCAGATAGATATCTGCGACAAAATTTTAATCAAGTAAGGAATAGTTAATAAGAAGAGTATTAATTAAAAGTTGAACAACAGATAGAACATGTTACACACTAATTAATCAATATTAAATGAAAAATAAACGATGTACATAATTTATATATAAATTGCTCGAATATAAAAAAATATTAAAATAAATAATAAATCAATTGAAGTATACGTGTTTCTTTGTGGCGTTTAACTCTTAATTAACACTCTTCTTATTGACTTTGTCTCTATATCTCTTTATTGAAATATTATTTCCTTTCTTGATAAAGGTGGTCTCGAGTTGAAACCAAAAAATTCATTCTTATAATTAAGCAAATCTTTTTTTTTCTTATATTGGGTTTCTTTGTTATTGTTTTTGGTTCAGCTGCTTCATTCTCCAATAAGGAGTTTGTTTTCAAGTCTTGCATTTAATTATTTTAAAATGTGATCAAGGGATAATGACAAATCACCTCATAAGTGTAATACAAGTCATATATTCCAACGTTTTGATAGGCGTTTAATATATGAGGTGAGTTACAGAATGCTAGAATACTTACTAAAATGCAGTCGCTTGTCGAAAAATGTATCGCATAATTTCAAATAAAATGTTTAAAATTATTCATGCAATAATATTACAGACAATGTCATTGGGTTATTTGGTTAATGTAAGACTATAATCAGGGAATGCACCAAACCTTATCTTACAATTACGTTTTACTTTTAGATAGTCATCTGCCAATTATCAACTGTTTTTGCGGTCTATGACGTAGAAATGTGAGAGTACCTATACCTACTATTTTCTGATACCGTGAAGTTAATTTTCGATTTCAGAATTATTTCCATTTCAATCGTTATGCATGATGAACGATACTTGTCTAAAGTATAAAATTATAAAATGGGTGGAAATATTTGTTGCAGAATTATTCGAAAATTGACAAACCAAGATAATGTTCCGTGTGTATAAATTATTCTTTACTACCTATACACCCTATACGAGGGCGATCCCCAAACAAACAAATATTTCATATCGCAATTTATCATTGATGTCATTTTACAAAATAATTTCTATTTTTATGTCGATACATTTATTTTAACGTTATTGTATTAATACTATTGATGGTTGTTTCAATCAAAGACATCATTAAGAAACAACAACGAGAAAGATCACTGTGTACAGTGCGCGTTAGAGTGAAATGTATTACCGCTATCTGACCATCATCCAATCAGAGTTCAGTAAATAAGCCGGCCAATAGGATGCTTTGTGGGAATGAATATTTTGAACGATAATTTTTCTACTTAAAACTTTCAGTAATTTTGTAACTTTAACAATATTTTTATTAAAAAACGATAAAATACTTAAAGAATACCTAAATACATATAGAAATAACTATATAATATATATATTTTCTCATGATGGTTGTGAAATTTTCATTATAATAAATAAGTATAATAATTATATATAATAATAGTATGTAAGTACCTAATAGGTAACTACAGATTGTTGTAGTGAATATCTACGTGAATAAAATCTGGAAGATGTTATCTGAGTCCCCATTTCAGAAGTATATTTAGTATTCTGAAAAAAAAATCCCTTACAGCGGTGCTGTAAATTCTATCAGTAAGTCGAAATTGGTATTTAGGTATACCAATACTAGCTACAATAGGTCTTTAGATAAATCTAGACTCAAAGCATACCGTTTTTACACAGAAAATGCCTATATAACCCCGTCAAACAATCTTCTAGAGCCGTTGTTAAGCAAAACCAAAGTAACAGTCTAGCAGACGCGTGCTCTGTCAGCCATATAAATATATGTTTTTTATTTACAATTGACAAATGCTTCATTGTAAGATTCTATCAATTAATCAGTGTTAATCAATTATTCAACATAATAATCGACCTTTCTTTCAACAGGAAATATACATCATATTAAATGTAATAAAAATTGATGCATATTATTTGGATCTAATTTATATTGATAAAACGCTTGAGTATGAGTTTTACTCTTCCACTGTTCCATATATAATACATATTAATTATTTAAGATTGGAATGTATATTCAATGTTTAATGAGAGAATGTTGCTAAAAGAATCTACGTCATTTATTATAAATATTGTATGATGCTATTTAATAGTAGGATCATTTTATTTACTAACACAATGTTAATGTTAAAAGTATATATTTTTAGCCAAATTAAAATGTTAGTTAGATCCATAAATTTCAATAATGCAAAAAAAAAGTGTTTTAATATATTTGGCAAGAAGGCTTCTTTGGAACCTAATTTGTTAATTGTTATACATGAAATTAAGCAGCACTAAAATCCGAATGCAAGGGGAGGTAATTTCTTAAGATGTGGTCATGTGACCGCCACTTTGAATGTACAATATAAAATATAACGCTAATAGTTGTAAAATCTTTTTTTTTGGAAAAGTCACAGAAACTTAATACATTGATCCATTTGTTTATTTAATAATAACAGTAAATGTACAGAACGAGCCCCCCCCCCCCGGCCCCCTTATAATCAATATTATTTATTATTAATTAACTCGATTTTTAATTGTTGACAAATCATAACTTCTTTGATTATATGCCACTAGATTATTTTGATTTGATTTTGATTGCCTTGAAATTTTAAAATTATTCACAATTATTCACAATTATTCAAAAATACACAGCTATAAATGTTGACTGATTTATAAATTCTGTATTTATCAAATCTACCTAAATAATAATGATAAAGATAAATAATAAATCATTGATTGGTTTACATCGTTAATTTTAATTGCATATTAGAAAAATAAATGTGAAGGTATTGATTTTTTATTGCGCAAGAAAAACTATATACTAATTTTTTTAACAGACTGATAAATATAATTACTTATATAAACAGTCTACGTAGATATTACAAGAGTGGAATTTCTCGACTAAAACTCTGCTACAATATTCGAAATATAAAATCTAACTTAGGAATATAGGGAAAGTTGTCCAACTATACACGTCTCGTGTGAATACAATCTTTGGTAACATGGGAGATGTTTATTTATTAGGTAAATATTTAGCAATCTCCTGACATTATATGGATATATTTACTGAGATTATGGTATTGTTAAACTCTCGGTAAGCGCATAGCTTATTCCGTTTAAAATGGTGAAAATTATAGACGAAAAAAAACGTTGAAAGAAGGTGGAATAACTCAGTCAAGAACATTACAATATAATTATAAACCTGGCTTATTGTCTCTCTGTGTGTATGTATTCGCTATATGGGTAGTATCGCCGCTGATCTCGTATGGTCGTAGTAAACAAAGGCAGTTGGAACGGGAAAGTAATAACTTGCTTGACTTCGGAAATGGCGTTGTTCGCCAAGGTCAAATGAAATTTCCGTTAAGCACCACTGCTCCATCTCTTACGATCCCCAGACGCACCCACCATTCGACAATTAACAGTTCTCTTCTATTCTCTCGCATTTTTTCTGTTCTCTTCATACTTTGAACGAAGTTATAAAACTAATAATAGACAATAGTATATATTTACCTGGGCACAACTCAAAACACAACTCAACTCAAATAGTGTGTCATATATAGGGATATAGTTGTAAACCCGACGCTATTTTTCAATTAGCTTCTTTTGCAAGATGCGCTGCTCTCTTTTATAGCTGATTGTACGGCAGGATGCAAATTATTATTTTTTACCACAATTCACTTTTAGCGTCCAACGGTCTATATATATAAACCTCTTCCCCCTTTGAATATATGTACACATAATACATACCTGGTCGCCGCTCTGTTTTATGCGATTGAAAGCAAGGGAAGAGTTTTATTCTTTCCAGAGCTTCTGGACTAATGTTTCCGTTATAGTAGTTGAAGCATTGGGAGATGCTCCAGTTCCTATGTCAGCTTTCACACACAATGTCAGTAATAGTTGACGTTTGCGGGGAGGGGAGGGGGGATTTGTTGAGTTAGCTATATACCAAGGTGCTCTATATACCAACTTGACATTCTGAAATGCATAACAGGTGACAACCTGGTTACTCCTGGGATGTGTATTAACTAAGATTATGGAAGAAGAGAGAGAGAGGAGAGTAAAATAGTGAATAAGTAAGGAATCGTGGAATTTATCAAGTAGATAGTATCTACAAGAAAAAATAAGTTCAAGCCTTGGTTCTTAATGAATGTAGGATTTTTTCTTTTAGTGAAGTCAACTAAGCTTTGATTTAACATTTGTCTGTGTAATAGTTTTTTTTTATATATAAAATAATTGTAATAATATAAAATGTAATTTAAATTAAGATTGAAATAATCACTCCTCGGTTGTTTTATTTGAATAGTCTTATAGCTAGATATTCAAGTTGTCTTTTGTTGTTTAATATCTGCTGAATGAAAACAATTTTGAAAAGCAAATCCAGCAGAATTCATCATTTTTACAAATTGCTAAAGTCATCCGTTAAAAAAAAGAAATTAAACTGGATGAACTTATATTTTCATTTTTTTTTCTATCAATGTAATAATCTCGTAAAGGAAATTAAAATAAGAATGTTTTTCATTTGGTCACGATTTACATTTTTGCCTTTTGACATATCTTATTCCTTCGAACTGCAACATAGATATAAATGCCATTTTATTTATTGATTTCCACTGCCATCTTTCAATTCAACCTCACGTTCCACGTATGTCATCTTTATGATCTGAGTGTGTTGTGTATAAAAATGGTCTGCAGTTTGTATGTAGCCTATTCTACTTTTTAAATGTGTTAACGAAAATATCTAACAACGTACGGAAAATTCCCAAATAACATGAATATGGTTGAAATTATTATTTAGCCGAAATATCGAGTTTACTATTTTTTTAATGATATTTATCTTGGATGTCTTTCGGAAAACAAAGTGAGGAAAATGTAAAGATTTTGTACAAATTACTTAAATCGTAAAATTGAGTCAAAAACTATTCAAAACCCTATAGTAATAAATCATACGATAACAGATTAGTAGAGGCATACTTTGAACTGTCTCGACTCTCCGGAGGGAAGGAACGGGGGACTCATTAGCCTTTCCGACATGTTTTAACTTAACCTAGTAGAATGAAACCTCGCATGTACAGTTAAACAAGGATGTTTCGTTACATATTCCATGAAGAAATAGGTCAAAATACCTTTTTTATACAAAAATATCGGTAATAAAGGTTTTTTAAAACAAACACTTTCGCAAAAATATGTTTTCATGTTTTTATTTTACTTTCAGATTTCTTAATGAATCTAATTAGTGTATCCAAGTCTAAATTATATCGATTTCGAGAGAAAAAATATGTACCTTTATGTATTTTTTGGGCATTTTGAGGTTGTTGTCAAATGACCACACATTTGGGTGTTCAGCAATGAATATCGGACTAAAAGCCGTAAAACTCTATTTGAGGAGAGTTCACTGAAGCTTATACTATTGCTCTCCTTGTTTATAATCACAGCAGAAAATGCGGGACCCCAGAGTGCACGTTTGAGTGCACGTTTTGATGATTTATTTTGTTCTCCCAAATAGTGCTTTATAGTCCGTAGCTTTTAAAGGGTTATTCATAAATAAGGGTGAAATATTTTCTTCTTCATTTTAGATTGTTTGATTAATGTCACAAATATACCTACCTACCTATACCTGATAAGTACATTGTCTATATATTATATCGGTAGGGTATTAACCTACAAAAACAAAGTGCATTCTTTTACAAACTATAGTCTTATTAACACCTGCTAAATAGCTCAACGTTTTGTGTTATAGTCAGTCCATGGATAACGCTTGCAGACAGCATGTAACAGACCTGAAGCATTTTGCACAAGACCTTTAGATCGAGTTCATTTGAGTATATATTTACAAAATTGTCGCCAGACAGACAAATCAACATGGGAGGTGTTATAAATGAGATGAAACGACGGAGGAGAAATTATTTCAAAAGTCTGCGTAATATTTTATGCAATTCTCGATTGAAAAAATCAAAAGGGACATCTTTATTTATTGATTCTGTTTACAGCAATTAAACGATAGAAGTATTTCGAAATGAGGTATATGAAAATTGTCTGCTAAAATGTACGTCTGATGTATTCTTTGCCTCAGCAAGGAAACTATGTCCACTTAAATACATTTTTAAAGCCTTTTATCTTATCAAAATGTTGATAATTATATTGCTGTAATAAAAAATAATAATTGTGTTAGCTCATAAAAATATCTATTTGACTTGAGCTAATAACGTTTATTTTATTTATAACTATATACTAGTTCTACTATAATCATACTTTTGTTATATAAACATAAAATCTTAATTATCGAGTAAAGAAAGTTGATACCTTCGAGAAATTATTCATTAAAAATAATTATGAAGTATTATTAATTACCAACTATATTGTCTATATGACAAACATACCAGTAGAAAACAAACGTACAGTTAGCTCAAGTCAAATATATATTTTTATGAGCTACTACAATTACTTTTTATTTCAGATTTTTATGACATGAACTAAAACACACTTTTTGGCTAATAAAACTTGATATTAAATTCATACATTTGTTACACAAAACCTCATTTAAATAGATTTTAATCTGAAACGCAGCTTTTTGTATCTTTTAAGTTTTGAAATGTGTGATATAACACAATCAATATTTAAAATATCGATTGTATCCAGAGTCCCATAGAAATGTTGTCTAACAAGTCATAAATATAGATTTGTATAAATAATTTGTTATATTATAAATATTATGAATTTTATTGATGCTATCGAAGAATCCTAGTTCTAATTATTAATCAATTCAACGTTGGTATTTTATACCAAATTCTTTATTCAATAACCTTTTTTAACTTAAAAAACCGAAATTTTCAAATGTTTTCAATACACTTTTACCCGTTAATGTTTGCTTAAATTTATTGTTGTATATTGGTAAATAGTTATTTTAAACTTGATTAAACCTTTTCGTATTAAATATAGATTATAAATACTTACATAATTCCATCGTTAATTTATGGCAGTAATGACATAATTAGACTAATATTAATTTTATTTATTAATAAATCAAAAAAGAAATAAGTAATCCAATAGTTTCAAACTATAATTAAGACTTCCGTAACGTTTAAATCTGTCTGAAAACCATGGCAAATATTTGAAGCTTTATCAACTTTCAAAAGCTGATCGATTTTTTACTTTAGCGATTTTTATTTTGTGCTAAATTTTATAGGGTTTCATGGATTTTAAAACAACATTGGGTGACTTTACAATTTTTCAAATCAATGCAAATATAAATATAAATATATAATACAAATGTATATATTTTCAAATCTTGCGCTTTATATTTACCCCCTATTAAACCTTATAAAGTATTACCCAGTAATGCTCCACACCATCAAGCCGGCTCGTCGAGCCAGAAATTACCCGTCCACACTCGATCACGATCAAGTTAACGTCAAGCCGGCTCGGCGAGCCTATCGAATGACTTGATGGCCTGGCTTGACAGAAATTAAGCTTGTTAACTATTTTTTGTCAAGCCAAAATCTTATTAGTTTAAAAATGCAACACGTGGTCAATTTGCAAAGGTGTAGTTGAAGATTTTATCGATTCTAGTATTACTGTTTTGTTGTTTATGGAAAGCGTTGGTGTATAAATTCATCAAGCCGGTTTGAATGTGTGTACGAGGTGTTAATAATATAGATTTCACTCTTATTGATCTATTATTTAACACTAACAGTATCGATTGACAATTACGCTCCTAACGAGTCAATTAAATATTCGTAAATTAGGGTATCCAACATTAGGTATACTGTGAATAAATGTAAATTTAACAAATTATGCTTCTTGACTTATGATTCTCTTTTTAGTATTAAACTACATTACAATAATCAAAAGAGAGGAAACTCCGTATTTTTAAGATTGTCCGTTAGTCCAACCTATCTGTTATAGCAAAAAGAAAAATAAGCCAAATGATCATTTTAAGAGATTCAACTTCAATAAACTTTTTATTTCAGCAGAAAATAACAGTCTAATAGATTAATTGATGATATTATTAAGCATGTGAATTAATGTTTACTATTCATAAATATATTACAAGGTTTTCTGCGTAATCTAGTCATCAAATTTAACTCTATCCGTACCATCCCACCTCCCTCCACCACTCCCTCCCCCTCCCTCCCTCCTCCCCATCACTCCATCATTTTTTCATAGATTTTTAAATGAACAAATGGATTAACAAAAGTTTCCGCTATTTTTTCTAAAATGAAGGTTTGCGATTGTTAGCGCTATATTTATTATTGTGCACCAAAATGGGAGATCACGTGACCATACCTTAATAAGTAAGGCATACTATTTGATTAAAAATGAAATAATTTCTCGCAATCATCGATGAATTTCTGAAGTGTGTACTGATATTAGTTTCATACATATGATAAATCATGAATTATAGTAAAATAGTAAATATTATAGAAAATAGTAAATATTTGTAGAAAATATGAAGATATAAATTTTCGAAATATTATGAATTTAAAAATTAATAATTAAATCAACTATTTTTTATCCATAAAAATGATTTTGACTATTTTTCCAATGGAATATAGCACAATCTATCTTTGTTCAACTAAATGCGACGTTTAAAATTACACTGGTGTCTTAATCAACAAAAAATAGCCCAGATGTATAGAATTTTATTAGCGGCGCAATATGTCGAAATATGTAAATATACTTTGGGACATACTTGAAATAAACTGAGGATTGAATATCTAATGATCTCGAGGAATGTGGGGACTGCCTGATAGACAAAACCTTACACTTACGAGTGTCTTTTTTGCACTGAGTGTCTTTTTACCAGTGTAGGTATGTATACCAAGCTATATGGAAGATACATCAAATAATAAAGAACTTAATAAACTTCAGAAGACGCCAATATTTAAAGATCTAATCTCGTAGTGGTGCATGTTGCTATATTGTGCTGTAAACATAAATTTATGAATTCCACAAATTACCTCCCAACATAAAGAAGTATACCGTTTTCGTGTCAGTTGCCTGATAATTACGGTCGAGTATAGCCAGGGCCATTATATACCTACAATATTCAAGTCAAATTGGACGCTGCCGAGCATTATGAAATTAGGAAAAGCCGAAGACGAAGATCCCCCATAGGAATCCTGAGGTGCGGGTTGCCCAAAATACAATATATGTACACGCTTTCAAAACGTTAAATAAACAGAAGACACACACAGAAAGGTGAAGATACTAGACAGCTGTTGGAAGTATCAAATTAATTTCCGATATCTTTATTTTAATACTGTGTATGTTTTATTAATGTTTCTAAATATAGTAGCTGGGCCAATACACCTATGCGTCGATGGTATTTGTGTAGGCTAAACACATATGCATATACATGGAATATTTACAAAGTCATTCATTAAAGCATGCTTAAAATTTTGTGAATTAAATATTTTTGATTTTAGCTTATTCAGAAATAATCAAATTGTAACTTTAAAAGGTAGCTTTAGGAATGTGACTGTTACCTTTTACAGATAGTTATTAAATTATATTATCATTTAACAATAAACAATTACAGACATATAATATTGAAAAATTACAAATCACCCAATGTTGAAATATATGTAGAAAGATTAAATACTTGATAAACAAGTGTGTTGGAAATTACAATTTAACTAACTTTCTTACATCAAAATCCTAAATATGAAGTTATCTCAAACAAGAACAAGAAAAAATATATAAACAGATTATTACATATTACACTGCATACTATTTAATGTGCGAATGTTATTGTTATAATACAAGCATCAACAATCTATTCTGTTTTATAATTAACATTCATGGGCATGTAACCAATCTACAAATTCACTGTAATTAAGAATATATACTTTTAATTGTACATGTAAACGATCTTTATGTACCTATATCTAAAAATATTACCTTACAATTGTATTTAAGATGAGTAAACTGTATAAAAGGTAACTGGAGGGTTTCCCCCTTTAATTGATTTTGCTTCTGTTCTACCTATTATATACTTTCTTATATAATTTCTACCAATATTTCATACCTTGAAAATAAGTTATTGTTATTAGAAAATGTATAATATTTACTTCAGATTCAATAAAATATTAAACTTTAGGGGGCAGCAATGTACCAGCAATTTGACATCAACGTATGAAAATAGAGGGCGCATGAATTATTAATAAATAAGAAAAGCAATTTTGTCATAAAATTATCTTGAGAAATAGCTTTTCTTATTTATTAATAATTCATGCCCTCTATTTCCATACGTTGATGTCAAATAGGTGGTATATTGATAAATAAGATAACTCGAAATAGAATAGTGTTTATTTAAAAATCTTCCAATTATATAAATATAAATATACAAACGTATATCATTTATATAAATATATAATATTATGTAAATACTTATACAAATAAATATGCATAATTTCTATTATTTACGTTATTTTTTGGATTAGCTAGAAATCGTAATTTTCAATATTATTCTATACTTTTTTTCAATAGAACCATTAATTAACACATGCACATAGAAGTGTGTATTGTACATATATGTATAACTTACGGTCTAATTTCTTATACTTTACTGTCTTTAGAATTTAGAATTTCTTGCAAAACGATTTCCTAAAACTGTAAACTATAAAATACTACAAAAGTAGCTAATGGGGTCTCAAGCAAATTGTAACATTTTAAATCTAAATTCGTCGAACTCTACAGAAAATATATTTTCAAATAAGCATCCAGTAAGTCATATTAATAATTAAATAAGTATCTTCGATAACAATTTGACACTTTTTTTCCGAAATATATCGAGCAAACTGTACTTTAGTTAGATGTAACAAAGGAAGCATAATACCATTTTATTTTTTAGACTTAACTAATTGCCAAGAGAATAGCGAGAGGAGACTAAACTTGGCTAATAATTCACCAGCAACACGCGCGCCCTTTTATCGTCCTAGATAAGATTCCCTGGAGGTGTGAAATAATTGAATAATGAATAAATTCTTCCCCACTACAATATGTGTCTGCCGTTCTCTTCTGACAGTGACTTTTTAAGTGATACAGACAAAATACATTATTCGGATTGTATAAATGAACTGCTTAAGAAAATGCGTGTAAATTATGTCTATTTAAACAAATATTTCACTTTAACTAATAAATTATTACCCCAAACTTAAATACATATTCTAAGGGAAGAAATTTCTCAACTAGTTTTTTTGAGCGCTTGGAGTTGTATTTAACTTATATGTTGTTATTCACGTAATGATTAATTCTCAATTGATTCCTAATTATTTAAAATACTTGCTAGGGTCAATATGCAATAGTGATGTTTAAAATTAGTAAAAGCGCATTTAATTTGCCATAATATTTTAATAAAAGTATAAAAACTGTTTTTAGCCTTTTATTAATAAAACTGACTTTGTAAAATATTTTGATAATTTATGAATATTTAAATGTTACACTTTTAAATTGTACAAACTTGTTTTGGAGACATTTTTTGTTCAACTAAAACAAATTACTATACTTTTAAACAAAATATTTTAATTTGTTTTATCAAAACATTACTAATGAAACGACTGAAAAAATATTTGAAACTTAATTTCAAATTAAATGCCTGGAAATTTTGATTTGAGAATAAGTATTTAAGTTTATGTATTCTTAACTATAAACTTAATTCGTTTCTGGTATTTATCACTAATGTATCCGCTACATCGGTTTTGGTGCAAGTGATATTTGTAGTTATGTGATATTTTTAAATGCTTTGCATTTTTATAGTTCGCAAAATTAAACCAAAAGACTAGAAATATACCATAAACGTTTTGGAAATGCTATTATTTAAATAAATATTTATTATTAGTTTCTTTTTCATTTAGTTGAAAGTATAGATTTAAAGAAAACACATAAGCAGAAATGACAGTTTGTTCAAATCTATTTTAACAAAAAAATTCTGGTTAACTTTAATTCTTAAACTATCTTTTGGTGACTCTTGTTTTTGTTTGGTGACTGCAACACAAACATTCAAAAATTGTAACTTAATTACAAAAGAAAAAGTCAAATTATCATTAACTTTAAAATATATCGTAAATATATATTTTTAATATTACGTCTATCGTTTTGATTATTTAAATAAACAGTTTTGAATATGTGACTCAGTATGGAAACAGTTAGAAAATATTTTCCAATTCGTCCCAATAATTATTCAAAAAAGCATAATTTAATAAGAACCTATTCCGATAAAACATTTTACGCCGTACACCACTCTTGAATGTTGTTGTTCTTCTCTTAATTCCATCGAATAACTAAAAAATGGATCAATGGAATTTAGATCCATAATTCCTATATGTGTATATAAATTTCACGTTAAAAAAAGTAAGGAATTATTAAACATAATCCAGATTGCTTTTGGCACTCTTTCCCAGTTTTTAACATCTTGTATTATTCACAAAGCAGACTATATATGTATATATAAATACTGACATTGACAATCAATATATCGATGTTTCCACTGCACGGATTGCTGTACATAATATTCTATCCAAGGACCGTGGTTGTTATAATAAGAGGCAGAGTTGCTAACGGCGTGTTCAAAATATCCCCAATTAAGCACCTTCCCAAAATAAAACACTGCATTATTGCCAAATTTGTTGTGTCGTCAATACTTATGTCAGTCTTTAGTTGTGGTTTTTGAATACACTATAATACGCAAACTTTGTGCATTCTACTTGCCGATTAGTATTTTTGAGATTATAATTTTAATCTCGCGTTAAACAGTAGTTAAGATCGCACTTAAGAAAGACTATTTTCAATCAATATTTATGTTTCCTGTTTACAAATATTTCATCATTTAATAAGTTTCGTGCCTACCGCTGCTGTATCAGTGATTATTAAGTACAATATAGTAATCCATTTTATTTCACTCCAACACAGATGTAAGCTTAAAGAAAATTGATTTATAAAATAGAATAGTAAAAAGCACGAATGTCGGTGTTTATCAAAGAGAAGTACAAAACACAATTATACTAGAACAATAATTATCAATCAAAAGAGGGAGACAACTGGTACATCTGCACTATATCGAAGGCAATTAACTTTTGAAGTCTTACATAATATAATAGAAAATAAATAATAACACATAATAGTACCTATATAATATAAAATTACATAATTAAAACTATATTCCATATATAGTTCAAGTCATCTACACGTTATCTCCCTGTCTTCATAGATAATGGATTTTAATGACTAACTGAAACGTCTCAGATTATTATTTTTATTGCAAGTTTTTTACATGTCCGAAATTGATTAATATCTTATACGGATTTATTTGATTCTACACAAGTATTGTTAAATGGCACATATTATAGTTGTTAATTATATTTAGTCTTAGTTGTTACATTTTAAATAAATAATATTTTTACATACAATTTATACAATAGAAATATAGGAATCTTCAAAAATAAATTATTTTAATACTAGATAAAAGCAAATGTAACTATATTCATCATAACATATATTCGACTAGTTTCGTTCTATGCCATCGTCAGAAATTATATTATTTATTACATGAATACTAAAATTAAGCTTATATAGAGGCTACAATACTGAGTACTAATTACATACAAAAGCTAATACAATACTAATATAAGAGAATACAGATCAAACATCGAGCAGTTATGCTGAGAGCACGAAAAGAAAGATAACTCTACAGAAAAGGTTGACAAAATAAAACTGACATAAGAGCTGCATAAGAATGTTAGTAAGAATTGGTTGGATATTCTCTTACGCAATCGGGCCAGTTTTTTTGGCTCAACCTTTTCTAGTATCTGTCTCTCTTTTCGTGCTCTCAACTTAATTGTAATTTCTAAAATTGATTCGTATTCTCTTAAAGGTGTTAGTTGTGTGTTTGATTTTGTAGGAAATGTGTACTCTTATTTGTAACCTATATATTAAGCTTTATGCTGGTATTCAGGTAATAAATATTACCATTCCTGCTGTTGTCCATGTAGGAAAAAATCAATCGAATATTATATGTTATAGTGAACAAGGCTTTTAGAAAAATCTGGTATAGTAAAAAATGTTCAACTGTACAAAATTGTTTTAAGATCAGACAATTTATAAAATGTTTTACATATGTTTAAAATAGGTTTAAATTTATATATAATATGTACATTGATAAATAGAAATGAATAATACTTAAATCTTTTGAGAGTTAAAATAGTCTTCTTAATTTGGAAAATATTTGAATCATTGTATTTTATACAGTTAAAAAATAAAATTATTTCAAAGGTAAGAACTACAATACAAAGAACAGTATCTGTAGTTTAATTATTTGATTAAAGTTTCTCATTTCCACGAGTTTGTTTTTCTCAAAAATATCCACCAAAGAAAGATAAATTAAATGCTATAATATCTGTTAAAAATTAGATACTTTTAGAAACCTAAACGATACTGAAACGAAACTGAAATTTCTACATTTTGCTTATTTAAAAAGATATTAATAGAATAATCAATTCAAATAATAATAATAGAATAATGTAGTTTATAACTAATCATCGTTTGTCTATTTTCGTTTCTCTAAATTTAACCATAACATAAATCTTAAAAGTTCTGCAAAGAACGTTAATTTGAAATATCGGAAACAAAAAGCTTCAAAATATATAAAAAAAAATATCTTCCCCAATCCTTCCTTATTTCCTTTTCAACTAAATAACTAATTTAAGCTTTTTCTTATACTTCATTCAATTTAGACTAAGTTCTATATATATATATATGTGTACTTGTAATACCTCTAGAAAAGTTACTAGATGAACCGGATTTAAATTCACTATATAGTTGTTATACGCTAGAATCACTCCCCCCCCCCCAGCCTCACAATCTATTTGGCATATAAGCATAGTGAGAAAATTTACCAACTACACAAAAAATCTGGGCAATTCTCTCCTTCGATAATATTCTTTTTCTCCTAATTGTTAGCCTGAAAAAGACGAGAAGGACAGATAATTAACCGCGGGAACTATTGGCAGTCGCTTTCCAGGGTAAGTTGTAAATCTAACTATAATAGAGCTCTACATTGGATCATCAGCCGAAACAACATGTGATTAAATATGAAAGACGTTCCCGCTTCCGATTCTGTGGACAGATTCAAGTATTCATGTCAAAGAGGCTTCCATTGTTGTAGCAACTGGAGCCTTTGTTCAAGAAGATCACTTCAAAGACGGACTACTCAAGATGCCAAGATACTCCGTACGCTCTAAAATGTCGTCGCAAAGGTGTGTATTGGTTCCTACGTCAATTAGTATGCAATTAGAAGATAACAAATAAGCTGTGTTGGAAAATTGGGTTTGATTTTTATAAAATTCTCATCTGCGAATGTATATTTTTATAAAAAATAATGAATGAAGGAAGATAACTTATAAGAAACATATATTAATCCAGCGAAGTGTGCCGACAATCTAAAAATAGTAATCAGCCTCACTGATCTATAATAACCTCCAATATCTAAACACCCGATAAGAATTTTAAAATATCCCCTTTCTGGATTTATGAAAAGAGAATCATTTTTGCCTGTATTAATATTAAAGTAAGCAATAAAAACGTTTCAATATTCGTGAACAATATACTATTATTAAGAGTTTTATAGGGCAGCAATATATTGAATTGGAGGGCGCATAGTGCCCGACTAATTTAATATATTGCTGCGCTTTAAAACTCTTAATACTACTATTGTGTTAAACTTTAAGACTTAACAATTAGAGGGCAGCAATATATGAAAATAGAGGGCATGCAATTTATTCTGATTCCATTGTATGGATTCCAATGTATAAACGCATTCGAAGGTATTTAAGAGATTCCGACTATTGAGTGATAATTACGTAATACACACACCCACACACATACTATAATTATCAGACTATATAAACGAACTGCTTCTAAATTATCAATTCATATTTCGAGTTACCCTGTGTGTCATGG
>JAYRBW010100503.1:0-19607 GCA_036023295.1 Invenusta paracnida
TTGTATGCTTTATGTCCAAGCCCTTCTGGTTGATGGCAGTCTTAGCTTCTCGCCAACCGTTCGGAAACCGCCGAAGCGCAACTTCTAGATAAAAAAGGAAAACCAAATTATTATACCAAATATTACTTATAGCATGCAGACTTAATTTTAAATATTATTTATATCTCAGTATAATAACCATGTACAGTCATTAAACATTAAATAAATAGTTTATTTACTCTAGGATTATAACCATACAGAGTGGCCAATAAGTCACCGCCCCTATTTGTAATTCATTGTCGAATCACTGACAATCAATATCGATGGTTATGGTTTTATTATTCACTAAATTTTAATATAGGGTCATAGATTTAGCATCGTAGAATAATAGTTGAATACTTTAATAAAAAGAGGGGCGGTGACTTAGTGGCCACCCTGTATATTAAAGGAAACTGTATTGTGATATTATTCAGGTTTACTCATATTTGTACATGCTATTTCAATAATATCCTAGTATAGCCATATTTGGAATATTGCTTCTACTTTGTGGTATTTTGATTTGGTTAAGTTATAACATGATTTAGACACTTTTTTTACGATGTTCACTACAATGTCAATAAATAGAACAAAAAAATTATATAAATAGTTTCGACACTTATTGATTTTATATTCAGTTTTATACTACAATTTGAGTATTCGACAACCCAAAAGCTTTTGGCTTTGCAAAATAATGTTTATAAAATTCAAAGAAATTAAATTTTTTATGCAGTAAACAGTTTAGATGCCACAGGCAATGAATTATATATTACAGACAACTTACAGTTACGTATGTCCTAGTCTGTCGTCATGAACTCTTATGACTAAGTAAATTCAGTGAATGCTTCAAAGTTACACTTCACTAATAAACGATGTAACCGACAGAAGAACTCAGTTATGCTCTCATTATTAAATTGCCGACATTGAAAGAACGCCTTGCGTCGAAGTAAAGTGCTTGATTTGGCCCGAATTCTCTCAGATGGTCAACACTGCTTGTAAGTGGCTTTTGGAGCTGGTAATCTATCATAAATATGAGTGTCTTTATTCGCTTTGACGACGTGGAAGTAATTTTCAAATTGTCAGAGGAAAAACTGGCAAAATTTGCAATTGAAATTGTCAGAATATCACTACTTATTAGAAAATATGTTAATATGTAAATGTAATGTAGTAGTCGTTAAAATAATCCGTTTATAGCACGCCACTAGGTATAATGTTGAATCCTCTTTGATTCAGTAAAATAATAATAAAATAATGTTTCTTATTAAAACTGTATTTAGTAGGAAGGAACGCGTATGTCCAACGAATGAGTCTTACTGCAAGAAATATACAGTGACAGCGTTACAAATAGATGGTTAAAGGCTGATCAATAAATTCCGATCGAATAGTGGATGTCTCTGATTGGTTAATTTGGGTATCAAGAAAGAAAGATATAGCCATATATGGCTCTCATAGAAATATACCTAAGAGCGATAGAAGTGGCATGCATGCAGTGACTCATCGCTTTATGAGCGAGAGTAATATTGGAATTATTTCGTTCTATTTATATCACGCTAAAACTCAATGCAAAAAATGTGAAATACTTATTTTTTAAATTCTTCATGTTGTGACAAATTTACATTTATTAAGTATATGTATACATAATTTAAAACGTTAAAATCTGCGCTATTCAACAAATTGCAACATGTACTAAGATATTGAAAAATGTGCAATACAATTAAGCAACAAAACGCTTAATTTTAGCTTGTTTAAGGTCGCATTTAACAGTTGGTTTCATTATTTACGGGTATAATATGCAATGTTATTTATAATTAACTAATAAAACATGATATGTAATGTTATTAATAATGTACGTAAATAAGCTATATATCTTTATTCGGTCTTTAAATTGATTTTTAAATAGGACAGTTCCTGCTGCTGTAAATCATAGATGCATAGATACATACTTTATACACGCATTTCTAATAAAGTTATTGAACTACTAACGTTTAAAGGTCAAAAATTTAGGACAGTTAATACTAATTATGCAACCGTTGGTGTATAATTTCTACATTTAGTACTATTAATTACTGTTTTAATATAGGCCTCGGAATACATAAATATACGATCAAATAGAATTATAAAAATAAAAAATAAACAAAACAAAAATATTAAACTGTATTATTACTATATTAAACTAATAATATTAATAATTATCGTATTCTTCCGAAAGACTACATGGAAGAACGTTCCGATAGCAATAGCTTCCGTTCTTCTCAACTTGGTTCAACGAAAAAAACTGAAGTAACTATTTAATTACTGTTTATACTGTTATATATAACATAAATTATTTTTCTGATAATATGTGGTTCAGTAATATTAAATAAGGGCAATCTGTATACAGTATTTATAGTTAATTAATAAATAAAACTTTAAATTATAATAAAGTTAAATTGCTTATACGAATGTGTAATAAGCAAATAATCACAATCAATAAAGTCAACGTTCACCGACGTACTCAGTAAACATTATTCACTCGTGAAATATTTAACCATTAAATTATCTAATATTATATAGGCTTCTGAATGTATATTGTAAATATAATATAGTAAATCATTTTTGTTAAGTATTACAATTTTGTATTAAGGATTATAACTTTAACTAAAAATATTTTATATTATCAGATCTAATAATATAAAATATTTAATATTTAATATATCATTAGCTCTCTAGATTAATAACTTTACATATAGACTAAAAACAATTTAATCACTATGAAAAAATCGAATAAAAAACTTTAGACTAGAAATTAAATAAACACTGCATTTTAAATTTAAAGAAAGCTTAAACCCGGAACAGTTCCAACACAATTCCCACACTTACCTGTCTACTGCAGCTCTGATCCAACTCCCCAAGTAGAAGTGGTCAGGCAACATCCAGTAATAGTCTGAAGGAAGAATCAATTCGGTTAGAAGAAGTTACCAATTTGTTTCTTGAAGAAAATAAAGTAGCTAACCTTGATGATAAGTTTTCTTCCTGTAGCACCATTCCAAACAATTTTATCCATTTACCAATTTCACACAATAATCTACATAACTTTTTGTTAGTTTCGATAATAAGTCTGTTAAAAATCTAATTTTTCTCACCTTTTGAAGAATTCAAAACTTTATTTTTTCCCAGTTTATAAATTTACTTGCTCTTATTAAATCATAGTATGAACAAAATTTAAATCTCGATCACATGACCTTAGTCATTGACTCTTTAAAGAAACATGTACACATATAAATACATATATCTACACATATTCAAAAGTAAATATCTGATTTCTTTTTAGTAACTAAACAATTTTCTAATACATAAATGTGCAAATCAAATATTTTTTCGTTTTGTTATATAAATTTCAAATCTATACATATTCAATAATAATTGTTTTACACCTTATTCATTTTGTATTATTTTGCACAATGTTTTCCATTCAAAACCTGTACTATTTTGATATATGTTTCTGTTTTATTACGATTGTAATTTTCGTCAGCATTTTCCTTGAGCAATAATTTAACTGCTTATAGTAAATATTTACTACTATATTTAGTTGGCATCTGTAAAGTCCTTATTTCTTGTATTCCGATTGATTTCAAAACATATGTTGGCAAATGGTGTTATCATTTTTTATAAGAATATTTACAATATGCTCTATTTTGTATTATAATTATAGACATTTATTATATGTTTATTATTATATTATTATGTAAAACAAATAAAACACTGTATACAATTTTTGTTTTGTCCTTACTGACTTTAAAATACTATATGACTATGAACTAGAAAAAAAAGTGAGTATACTGTGAAATTGTTTAGGCTAGAAAGGGAGTATTTATCAGACATGTTTGGTATAAGTATGCTTTTCTTCCAGGTGCTAGTATATAGATTTCATTGGTCTACTATACACATACATATGAACACTGCTGCATGATCGGTGAATAAATATTACGTCACACGTCGATTGAATGTTCGTTAAATATCTTAAATCAACATAGCTGTTGTTTCGTTTTCCCCAATTCTTCATGAATACCAATTTTCCCTCTTCCCTGCTTACTCCCCAATTTTGCCCCGTTTATGAATACTATCCCAGGATAAATATATATATTTTTAGTCAAAATTGTGCTTTAGGATAGTTACTCCTCAACTCTACAATCGCCCAGAACGTATGAATAATACCACAATGAAGTATCTAAATAAAATATGTTGTTCCAAATATTGTTCCATATTGTCATACGCAAATAAATACAAGCCATACACCAACAAAGCATTTGTTTCATTTATTTTACAAATACAGACACATAAATTGTGTGGAAAGCAAAGTAAATATGATATGAAAAACGATCCATCTTTATTGGTGACTTGCTTATTCATAATCTTGATTTGCAAATACAAAATTGTTGTTTCCATTGGTTTCTTGACTTGTGGAGAGAGAAACTTATGAAATGTATATGAAAAATTCACAATTGACAAAATATAAATATTTTGACAGAAAACAAATATTTTATAAATAAGGAAATTTAGTCTAAGAGTTTGAGTCAAATTATTTTCTAGTTTCAGTTTATGCAGGATTTTCATCATGAATACAACAAATTATCAAGATAAATGGCAGATAATTGCGTTGCGATTTACACCCCGCATTCTTATTATTATTGTTGGGGTACTTCTGAACTCAGCAACTGTTCAAGCAATGGTTAAGATCAGACGTGTGAAATGGCGGCTTACCGACTTGTTGGTATTCAGTTTGGCTCTTACAGACTTGTCTCTTCTGCTTTGGTACATCATTGCTGATTCCGTGGTTATCATCTATCTACTTGCATTGTCCACGGATCCCATCGTGCCATGCTCGATGATAACACCGATAAACTATATCGTGACTGCACTTCCGATTGGCCACTTACAGGCAATTGCTTTTGATCGTCTCTTTTGTATCGTGTACAATCACTGGTATCAGCGCATGATGCTGCATCATAGACGTTTATTCTACCTGACATTCATTTTGATAATTTGTATGTTTGGTCTGATCTCAGGATTAATCGTCATCCCCCACAGCACATACGTTCCCTTTCTTTATTCTTGTATAATGCGAGACACAACATTCAACAGAGTCGTAATCTTTTCGATTATTTTTGTCCCCTTTGTCATTATATGTGCCATTAACATTAGCGTGTATATATTCTTTAGAAAAAATCAAAACAAAAATGTGTTAAAAACGAAAAATAGTTCAACCGTCATCGGTAGCATCTCCAATGACAATGCGTCAGTTGGAAGTGCACTCGCATCTGCCAATGCTGACAACATCCGAATTATCAAGCGCATGGCCTTTGTAATGGGTCTATTCGGATTGACGTATATTCCGATAGGGTTATCAGCCTTGCTTAATGCGTCGGAAGGTGTGTACGCCTTCTCTGTTGGTTTTTTAGGAGCAAATGCTATCTTTGATCCGATAATATACATAGGAATGAACAGGCGAATTATTCAGTCAATGAACAGAGGGTAGCCAAATTGAATAACGTTGGCCAAAAACACTAAATAATCTTATTAATTTTAAGTAACTGAGAAAATTATAAAATATGCGTACAGTATATTATTAGTATTTGTTATATTAGTAGTATGTTATTTGTATACATATACGCGTCGCAAAGTCACAATATATATGTATTGTATATATATATGTCGCAACGTCACATATTATGTATTATCTATAAATATTATATACATATATATTCGCGAATCTCGAAAGAATATTACTCTAAACTATACACACTTGTGTCATACATATATGATTATTTGTATATTATTTGATGTTTAACCTTTTCCCTATAGTAAAAGACTTTCTCTCGTGAAAAGAGAATTTCTCCCATGAAAAGTATCATACGAATTATATTACAACTGATATATAAATCCATTACAAAAGATGTTAGCTACGGTATCATAGAGTAATTAAACACAGATATTTGACTTTTATTAATTTCATATAATGTACATCACGCTATAAATTTTGCTAACTTTAAAATCGTTGTATTTTGATAATACTTTCATGTAAGTAGGTTATAATGAAATATATAATAAAATATTTTCAGCAAATTAATTTTAAAAGCAAATATACTTTTTCATACAGTTTTAACATGCGTAAATTGTTTAAAAAATATAGTTTATTGTCTTTATATCTAAAACTGTTTCAGTACTTAAACTGCTGTCAGTTTTAAAGAACATGAGCGTCAGCAATTAGTTTGAGAGATGCTAATAGCTCTAGTCATTAATGCTAAGGAGAATAGGCCTATTTTTGACCGCTAATAAATCGGACGAGAATGCATTAAAAAGCTAATTTTTAGTATCAGCGTAATCACCAAGCGCTAAGGAACAAAGTGCACCTAATATGAACTTTTACAAGATTTCTAAATACTTTTTAAAAGTGGTTAATTTCGATGAAAAATTGTGTCTTCTTCTTCTTCTTCTTTTTATCTAAACACAAACGACAGCGTTACAAAATGAAAGCCAAGAAACGAGCTCATAAAAAAATAACGTTGAAATTATATTGATGATATGAAGTACAGTTATTAAAGAAATTGATATGAAAATGACGCCAAGATTTAAAAAACAAAAGTCAAAATTATAATAATGATATATAGAACAGCCATCAAAGAAATTTATATAAACATGGCGCCAAGATAGGATTGTTACAATACTATCTGATTAAAATACATATAGATATATAAATCAATATGGAACATAGGTATACGTCTAAACTGTAGAATTCATAAAAATATCGAAACAAAAAATTCTGAAACATTTTTGGCAATGGTATAAATTATATTATTTTTACAATGTTTTATAATTGGATTATTTAAAACAACTACTTTTGTATTAATGTCGGTTTCGATGCTTTTATAAAAATGATCCATTACCATAAATTTTTCATAATTTTTGTTTTCATATTTTTATGAATTTTAGAGTTTAGACGTATAGCTATGCTCCATAATGATTTATATACGTTTATACATTTTAAACAGAAAGTATTGTAACAATCATATCTTGGCGCCATGTTTATATAAATTTATTTGATGGCTGTACTATGTGTCATCATTATAATTATATTTATATTTTGTTTTTCTTTTTTGGAGTCCTTTTTATATCAATTCCTTTAGTTGCTATACTACATATCATCAATATCATTTCAACGTTTTTTTTGGGGAGCATGGTTCTTGGCTTTTATTTTTGCGACGTTTTTTGTTTAGATATTATAATTAGTGTGATACGAACTTGTTCATAATGACTATAAGAAAGTTTTTCTCGTTAATCGACCGAGCCTGATGGTCAAGCGGTTGTAGCGTTCGCACTGTAACCGTGAGGACCCCTGGTGTACAAGGTGAATCAGAAATCTCAAACTATCTGAACATTTTATTTCAGATAGATAGTGTTAATATTCGAACTATTAAAAATTATTATTAACATTTAAAACATTAAATTTTAATATTTAAACTATTAAAAATTATTATTAACATTTAAAACATTAAATGTTAATATTTAATTTACATTTTACACAAAAAATACAATATAATTCAGAATCCATAATATGACTTATTCTTATGATTTTCTGATAGGTAGTCAATTCTGGTTCACCCTCTACAATACTGATGAGCTTCATACGCGTAGCCTTTGAGCATGTGTCTATTTTCAAAATTTACTTTTACATAGATTCTATTTATAATTTATTGTATTTTACATATTATGTTGTAGTTATTTCTGAACCGATTATCTTTGATGTCTCCGCTTTAAAGTTTATTTTCTTGTTATACTCGTTGTGAGCTAAATGTGTAAACTTAAAGAAAACTTCTATAATTTGTGATTTTATTTCTGTTACTTTATAAAGTCTAAAGTCTAAAACCCGTAGTTACTTTACTCATACACCTACATTATATTCTTCCTATTCCATATATGTACGTATTGTTTGTAACACGAAATTAACAAATATTAAATTTAATTCTAGAATTATATTTGTATGTTTGACTTTATTCCCTTAATACTACTAGGACCATATTTAAAAATGGAATTCTCCTAACATACTAGTAATAAAATAATAATGTAATGGCACATGTTTAATGCTACATATGATATTTTTAACGATGTTTGTATTGAACTATTTAGTACCATAATTAGAGTAGCATATATTATGTCATTTGTTTAAAAATAACATTATATTTTTGTTTCTCACTTGGTTTTGATTTTCTATCAAAATAATGTCACAAAAAACTAATTATAATGTAGATTTGTACTAATTAATTAATCATGTATTACGCTAGCTTTTATATGTATATTCAATTCATTTATAAAAGTAACGTTTTTATTAAATTATTGAAATATATGACTCACTAAGCATAAATTAGTAACGTCATATTCTAAATTATTTTAACATTGATACAATGATATTTAATAACTTTATTCTAATATACTACAATCTAATAATAATACATATAATTCAGTTTCCTATTATTATTAACATATATTTATTATACTGTTCAAATATATTTGAGTAGTATAAAATTAAACTGATATATTTTTTGTATTTTACGAATTTTTTGTAATTACCATTTTTATTTTATTTTAGTCTATTACACAATAGATTACTAATAATGAATTCATAGAAATATATATCTATATAATCGAATTTAATTGTGCGTTAAATTAATTATTTTGAACTTCAGTATTAACGCGCAGCGCCGCATGAGACATATTTTATGAGAATTGCCCCCATAACGTTTAATACTATTTAACAATTTTAGACGTACCTACTGTACTGTTCCGCAACACATTAGGTCTGAATTTGTCCTTATATTAAATTTGATATCAATCAATTAATAATGACACTCTTGATATGTCCCAGCATTCGATTTTTCAGTTCTATTATACTTCCTTAAGATTTGCAATTTTCGTAATATGTGTGGTTTTTTTATTTAAAAATAATTATAAAGGTTTTTTGAACACTAATGTCAGTATATTTATTGGTAAAACTACTTTATTAAAAGGTTACGTAACATGGCCGCCGTAGATAACAATGAAATGATTTACAACGACATTCAATGGGTAAATAATAGATCAACTCGTTAAGCAACTGCTGTCTTGACGTTTGATTCGATTGTATAATTATAGATTACTGTTATTTTGGCAAAAGCGGCTTTATAAGAAATTGAAATGGCATTTTATTATAGTAAGCTAATTGAATAAAAATATAAAATTATTAAATGATAATTACAAATGCATACAATTAGTAATATTACATCGTTGGGAAGAATATTTATTGAGTTATTGACAAAATTATTTTAGTTAGGTAAAACTTTTTGAATTTATATATTGTATCACATAAAGCAATCAGTATATACAGGGTGGTCAAAAATTTCCTGCGACTTTAAAAAATCTTTATATAATTGCAGAAAAAACCTTATTTAACATTGTAGAATACTTAGGTCATAAGCAGCAAGATAACGCAATATGCTATTAATATCTGTCGTATAAGGATCAACATGTAAACCGTCGTGAGTGATGCATAATCATAGTCTTCAAAAAGTACGATCGTTGATGGGCAATAATGCAGTCAAAGTGAAATCCCTGAATGCTAGTGTAAGATAGTTCCATTTTATTTGGTAATCATTTAAATTATAATAATTCTTCAACAATTTGAACATAGAAATGTGCTATATAATCATAATTTTAAATATAATCAAATATATAGCGGCCATTCCATATAATGTAAAACAAACAATTTATTCTTCTTATACGTGAATGAAAAAAATACTCACAAAGGGTATTATATTGATGTAGATCTTACTTCATTAAAATATGGATTTTAATAAAGATAAATATTAAGTAAGAATTGTGTTATCGATGCTTTAAAATTACAACATATATTAACAGCCTATATAATATTAGTATTTTTGATAGAGTAATTAAACACAGTGTTAACTCTTAGAATTGATTTCATATAATATATCGCGCTGTAAATCTTTGTAAATATAAAATCGTTTTATTTTAATATATTTTATGTAAATGGCTTATAAAAAAGTAGTATTAAATATTTTTATTAAATTAATTTTAAGATCAAATATATATTTTCAAACAATTTTAACATATCGTAAGTTGTTTGTAAAATGTAATTTATTGCCTATATGCTTGAAACTTTTGTATAACATAATCTATTTAACTGCACTGTCAGTTTTAAAACATTATTTTGCAAAAACTTTCGGGTAGCAACATAGTAGTATTGAACTGTATACATCATCAATAAAAGTGAAATTTCTGTATATAATTACTCTATGCACTAAACAATTTATAATTTGTTATTTAGGTATTGAGTGGAATATAATATATAGTTGTAAACTGACTAAAAGTTTATACTATTTTATTCAAATCCGCAAGTAAACTATCAATACTAAAAGCCTTTTCGAGTAGAAAAAACGATTAAAAAATAGCGACAAAAATACGTTTTTATTTAAAAACAATAACGTTGAATTTATTTGTTTACTATTTGTTGTCATTTGATTCGTTAACACCATGACCTACTTTATAAAAATAAGTAAATATCTGTCTGTTTTTACCTGTTATTTATATCTGATTGGTCAATATTTGTTTGTAAATACCGCGGCATTTCAAAATAATTAATTTTACCTTTTCAATTTAAGTTGACAATTTTTTTGACAATTTAACATTGTGATTATACATACCGAATAAATAACTTTTTGTAATTATAAATGAAACATGGTATTTTTTATGTTTCCGCCAGACATTTTTAATGATAAAGTCGAAAATGTATTTTTTAAAGATACCTTAGAATTTCTAATAACCAAAGATTACGATTCCAAAAATAATGTGGAAGATTTTTGTAATGCCACAAACAAATTTGATAATGAAGAGTTTAGGTAATATTTTTATTTAACAAAAAAAACTTTAATATGTTATGCTTAATGCTTGAGCCTTTTTGGTATTGTAATAGTTCATTGACAGTAGCTTTAATAATTTCATTAAGGTATTTTACAACTTAAGAGAGTTTATTTGTATTAGGAATGCTGTGTAATAAAACAGTATCAAAATTTATGTAACTGTTCGTCGTGTAACTGACTGCATGAATAAATCCAATTTTCATAAAACAATGACAAAAATGTGGAAATCACAAAAATAGCAAACACTTTTTCTGACATGACGGACAATAAAATTCCACCTCAGTTTATTGGAGTAACCGATTGCAAGGAGATAAACATTTTACCACCAAAAGAAAACCCCGAAAGTTATTTTAATAGGAAAAGTTTTCACTCTGTTAAATTGCAGGCATTAGTTGATGCCAATTATAATTATATTGATAGCTTTATTGGTTGGCCTGGTCGGAGTAACGATGCCAGAGCTTTCCAAAATTCTCCCCTCTTTCACTATTTAGAAGATGGCATACACACAGAAGAACTCAAAACATACCTACTTAAAAAATATATTTGTCAAATTCAAGGTAAAGTTATTTATTTTAAATGCCGCGCTATTTACAAACAAATATTGACCAATCATATATAAATAACATGTAAAAAACAGATAGATATCTACTTATTTTTAAAAAGTAGGTCAAGGTGTAAACGAATCAAATTACAACAAATAGCAAATAAATGAATTCAACGTTATTGTTTTTAAATAAAAATGTATTTTTGTCGCTGATTTTTTAATCGTTTTTTCTACTCGAAAAAACCCTTAGACGCAGGCGAAGTTTTGATTTTGTAAATCGGGATTTGATTTCAAATATATAGTATAAACGTATAGTCAGTTAACAACGATATTGTCAATTGAAAAACGCTAAACGTCAATTTAGCTGTGAGATTAATACAAATGAAATTTTAGCAAAAAAGTACTAAAAAAATAACAACTATTTTACCTCTTTTGAACGGTAAACGAAAAAAGTCTCCAACAATATATCTACTAAAAGCAAAACATCCTAAACTCTGAAAGAATTGAACAAATCAGAACTTGATTTACTTCTTTGTGGTTATTGTTTAAGTGTCAGAAAGGCGAACGCGGTGATAAGTATAAAAAACAATCATTAGATGGCATTCGATACTCGATTAATAAAGTTTTGTCGAAGATTTACGGGGCCGAGAAAGATGATATCTTAAAAGATAAAGAATTCTCTCGATCACGAGAAATATACTTTTCCTACTGTAAAGCATACTGTACGTTTGTCAGGAAATAGTTGAAGAGACAAAAAATCACAAAACTGATCCAGAATGTTTGAAAGGTCCGGAAAACGCATTTGTCCCGTGAATATTTTTCTCAAGTACCTACACGTCACGTTTAAATTTAAAGTGCCAGAGATTATTCCAACGTGCCATGAACACCTTTACATATGACGATTTAGTGTGGTATGAGAATAAATCTTTGGGAAAAAATACAATTTCGAAGTTGATGGAACAACCTTGTACTTTGTGTAATGTACCAGTTCCCTATATAAACCACTGCCTATACGCGCGTCTGCTATTAACATTCTGAAAGATATTTTTTCGAACATTAAATGTCAGTTATTGATCATAAGTCAGTGACTTCTTTAAAACTGTACGAGCGCACGACAGAAAAGAGAAAAGAAAAAATGAGTGATTTTATCAGTACATCTTTGAACTCTGTTAGCACAGCTCAAGAGGAAACAATTGAAGCGGCTTCTACGACTATTTCTACTTTCGATTATTTGGACGTGGACTTCAATCTACCCAATGTTATAGACACCCTCTATTCAAAAAGTTTAGAACAATACGAAAGTAAAAAAGGAAAAGAACATTGCGCCTACGTTCAATAATTGTTCAAACATCACTTTTTAATCACAATTAATCCTCGTTAAACAAATTGTGTTAAACAAATATCCACAATGTAATCTGTATATCCAGCTGGTCTACACTAAAATAGTGTAAACCGGTTTACAACAGTTTTATGTAAACTTCTTAATGTTAAATTGGTTACCAACATTTAAAAAATATTCTATTGATTAAAAAAGCGTTTGTATAAATTTAAAAGTCTTAGAAATACAGTAGATAACTTGACAACATGTTTTCTTTTTTGTACCTTTTACTTATTAGGTATCGCCATGACACCTATGTCGAAAACGTTATTTGGTGACCCATTTTGTTTAAACGTTAATAGACTATCAATAGCGTAAAGAATAGATGGTTTAGATTATACCAGTAATTACATAAAAATACCTAAAACGAATTTAGATTAAATATAAAATATTAAAAATCTACGTCAATATAAATTGTCTCGAAATATCAATGTATAACATGAACAAGTATATGTTGGTACTTAACCATTGTTTATTATATTTTTTATTATGACTACTAATATAATAAAACACATAATTAGTAAACATAAAGTATCATAAACCAATTTGTTATGGTATTTTGTCATTATAGTTCAATTATATACATATAATTTAGGTGTACAAATTCTACCACATTTTCCTGTTACATCATAGGTTAATACATAGTGGTTGTAGCATCCAATAACGCAGCTAAATGTCTACCCTGCCTTGATATATTATGTTAAACTGAGAGAAACTAGTTAGAGGCAAGAAATAGAAGAAGTAATCAGCTGCTTAGACAATCGATTAATTGTATACTCTCTCCATTTATAACGGCAAAGATTTATACCTATTTAATACATAAGTTTTATTTCTATCTTTTCCTGAAGTACAATTGAGCACCTGCGTAATTGAGTAATCCCACTTTATGGCTACATAATTGACAGACCACACCCGCTAGTGATGATTGCTATGTCCATCATATTTGATTTGACATCGGCAATTGTGTACGCTTTTGGAGTCCAATATCCTACTTTTTTGGTTGTAAGGGTCCTCAATGGTTTCGGAACGTATTATAGGTCCGCGTATGGCGGTACGGTTTACGAGTTTTGGGGCAAGACTATTACTTTTTTATTACTTTTGCCATTCTGGATTGTAGGAATCTTGATAATCATTCCCTTGTATGTGAAGTATCGTCGTGAAAAATTAAAAGTGACGAATTTAATAAAGGAATCCGAAATGAAACAACCAAACTGTACTCAAGATGATGACACTTCAGATAACAAATTAATTCCTTCAGCGACACAGGAACAATCAGAGTCTTTTGAGATAAACGAAATCAACGAGAAAACCATTTCTGGTGTAAGTCCTGATTGTGAGATACTTAAAAATACAAATGGTTAATATTGCAAAATCGAAATAAAACCTACTGTATCCCCCAGTTCCACAAAACCTGCACCTCTTTATAAACTGTTTCTCGACCTGTATGTATTGATATCGGCTGTTGGGATAAGCATCACCAATTTAGGAGCGTAGACTTTGACTCCCACATTAGCGCTTTACATGCGTCGTCAATTTTCATCAAAAGAGTATGAGCAATGCTTAGTTTGGCTCCCAAGAATTGCCTTCCACAGTTTGGGAACTCTTGTGTCAGTCGTTTTCTGTCGTCGATTGCATAGTAAGATGTACATTTTTATTATAGTTATTCTTTACTTTTGTTCTGGATCATTGATTGTTCTCCTTTATTTAGATAAGTGGTATCTTATGATTTTGCCTCTGGGCATTAATTTCTTTCTCATGGGAGCCATTGAATACGGTCTCGTTCCATTTCTTGCAGTACTTGTTGATGCAAGGTATTCGTCGATGTATGGATCCTCTTCGGCAATTATCATGACTGCATTGAGCAGTGTTGCCACTTTCAGCGCCTTCGCTTCTGGTCCGATTGTAGAACTAGTGGGTTTTTATTATTTCATGGTGAGTGTCAGTGTCACTTATCTGATATATTTCCCATTCCTCATTTACACCAAAAAGTATTGGAAGTATATTACAGATAAGTTATATATTAAAAATGTTTTAGCAATCGGATATAGTATATCACAAATAAATTATATATTAAACATGTTTTCAGCAATCGGAAAGTAAAATTATTTTATTATTTTATAGCTCATAATGGATTTTTTCTTTAATCAATTTATTTCACTAATTTATAAACATAATTGAGTTGTCTTCAATGCTCCCCGTATTTATATATATATATATTTCTGTCAAACCAAGTGTACACACGTGTATTCATACATGAACCTAACATACAAATGACCAAATGTATGATGTAACAAAATTCGTCACTTTTTAATTACATATTGTACTTTTATATTTAATCAATATACCTAGATGTCATCAGTCATAAATAATTGAGACTAAATAGAATTTTCTTCAAACAAAATGATGAATTGTACTTTTAACTGAAAATCATTTAAAAAAATTCTATACAACGATTATATATTGTCTAATATTAACATCAATATATTAGTATTTATTGCAAAATGATTTTAACTTACTTATACGGAGTAAAGTATTACTTCATAATAGGTGATATCTCAAACATGATCTACTACTAATTGTGAAAGATTTCGTTCCTAAATTTAAACAAAAGAAATAAAATATAATAGTCGGTTGTCTGATAGAAATTTTATTATGATTAAGTATTCTTCGTAATATGAAACAATTATAAAGGGCACATTCACTGACTTCAATTTATTACATATAATATATTGCTATATGTCCTTCTTGCGATCATATTTAATACTTAAATTTTTAAATGTTATAACTAATAAAAGAATAATTTTAGTATGTAATACACAATTTTTATTATTGTACCTGTTTAAACTTCACATTGTATATAAATATTATATTCCTTGCACCGATTTTCAAGTTATGCATAGTACGCTGATTTGTTTTATTTATATTATTCTTTTGACAAATAAACTACATGTGAATTCAAATTTATGAAAAATATTTTTTCAAAGCTATATACCTACATTTAATTTCTGTGTTTATTAATATCTTGTAGATACATTTAGGGAATACTTTAAACACTGTTATAGTAGTCCCTGGATAGATTGTTTACACTGTCTCATGCAGATCAAGCAAACTGAAACAAATCGCGCTTTTATAGTTAATATTATACGTATATATGTGCTTTATAGTTTAAAACTAGACATTTTAATATTAGCATACTTTTGAAATATATTTTATTAAATGCAATTATTTGTGAACTATGATGACATTTGTATTTATTTTGAGACATTTATAGTTCAATACTCAGTCAACATATTTACAGTACAGTTTTTCAAAAATAAACAATATTAGAACTTCAAATACGCAAAATGTTTCAACCATAGATATTAGTTAGTATTAGCCTAGATCGGTAAAAGAAAACGTCATAATTGTATTTGCTTATGAATTTAATTAGGGGCGAATTGATTTATTAGTTTAAATATCTACAAAGTTAAAACAATTTTTTATTACATATCAATATTATTTTGATTACAATTTAAAAACATTTACGCAGCAATTACTTACATTTTATATTATTTACAAATCAATAAGCCACAAATTTCAATGAAAATTATGACGGAAATTGTAATATGACGTATAAAATATGATCAGACAGTAAGTTAGTAATGTTCCTGGTCATCGCTTGTAAAATGAAATCTAAATTCACGCGTCATATTACTAGATTGCTGATTTCATTTGCAATGTTTACTCAATTTAAATTTTACTGCTACCACATCATTGGTAAATTGGTACTTTGACATATTTTTTAACTAACTTGATAACGTGGAGAAAGAGAGAGAAATACTGTAATTTTCATTTTTCATAGAAATTGATTTATTTTCTCCTTTAAGATAAACAAATATCGGGTATAAGCTTTATATTCTTCAGAGCATTATTATAGAGCTTTGTACTCAATTAGAGTTTTAAGAGGCTTTAACAGTTTAATAGAACTTTAACCTATACTACAAGTATATATACTTGTTTACAATGTTCAATTATCTATGCATTAATCAGTTTATGGAAGTCATAGAGTATCAATACTCAAACAATATTTTATTTTGGAAATCAGCAATGCATTTGTTAAATTCTGACTTTTAAATTATGAAATCAAATGTTTCATACTACTGTCTTTGTTCTTAAGCAGTACGTGATCACTGAAACATCCAAACTAAAGAAACAATAATTTTGTTATTGAAGAAGTATAATTATGATATCTGACTTGATCAAAGATTTTTATAAAATTGGTAAATTTTTAGTATTCTTATAAAATTGATAAATTCGCAATTTATTTTATTAGTAAAAAATGCATATTTTTCAAATTCATAGATCATATCAAGAAGGTGATATACAAAAAACATTATCAAATTTACCAGGATTTATATGGGCAAAATATCCTACAGAAAAACATCTACCAGGTCAAAATTATAGAGGAGCAAATACAAGATTATATATTCGATTAGATGAAAATTATCTACAAAAATATGGTGAAAAACCAATTAATAGAATTGATTCTGCCACCTACAAACATGACATTTTATAAAGAGATAATCTTGATTTAGAAACTCGTCATGAAGCAGATAAACGAATGAATCAAAAATTTGATTCAATTGCAAATCCTACATTTAGAGAAAAATTTGAAAGATTTCTTGTTAAGAAAATATTACAAGCAAAAGTAAAATTATGTATGAGATTGGCTAATGAGATTCATAAAGAATTTAGAAAACAAAAAACATTTCTAAAAGTAAAAGTATTCAATAAAGACGATATTCACTCAGCTGACTTAATTCATATTATGCTAAATGAATGTGGGTACAAATATATTTTAGCTGTAATAGATTTATATGCAAGATTTACGTGGGGTATTCCATTAAAAGTAAACAAGTTAATACATTGAAAGAAGTATTTGAAATTATACATAAGGATCGTAAACAAAAGAAGTTATGGGTTGACAAGGGAACTGAATTTTATAATAAAGTATTTAAGAAATATTGAACTGAAAATAAAATTAATATGTACTCCACATATAATTTGGGGAAAGCTATTGTTATCGAAAGATTCAATAGAACTGTTCTAGGAATTATGCACAAAAGATTCAGAGAGCAAGGCAGTCAAAAGTTGTTAAAATTATTTCCAGATGTTATAAGACTATTATATAAGAATAAGAATCACCCATCAATAAAAACCACACCCACAAAGGCATCAGAAAATACAGACCGTATTATAGACAAGCGATTACTTCAAATAATTTTGTGAATGAAGTGGGCGCTTCACAACAAAAAAACAAATTTAATGTTGGTTATCGTATACGCATATTTAAATAAAAGAATAAATTTGAGAAAGGTTATGTTCGGTATTGGACGAATGAAATCTTTGTAATACCTGGCTAAAGTACCTCAGTACCAGTTACATATGAAAGTAAAGATTGAGATGGGGAACCTACATTAAGTAGGTTTTATAGAAATGAGTTACAGAAGACAGATTTTAGCTAACACAAATACCATACTCTTTCTTATATATATATGAAACACGATAGCTTCAATCAGCTAATGATAATATTCGTGAATTAAAAAAAAATGATTTTAAAATAAATTTGTGAATGAAATTTAAGAAAAATTCATTCCAATGATCAACATTTACAATTTGAGAACTATCTATTGAGCATTAAATTTTTATCGCCTATTGAAAGGACGGCTATAATTGGAGAAACTACTCAACAAGCAAACGACGATCAAGTGGAGAAAGATTTAACAAGAACAAAAAGAAAGGAGGAACCGACATAGAAAATAGCATCTCCAAGTTTTGATTCAGGATCAAATCCAAATATTGCTGTACCAGGAAAACGAGTACAATCAACTGAATATATTGACATTGTTGGATTTGGAGGCGACTACATCCTAAGTAATATACAACTCCCCCAGTGTTTTGACCAATTTTACATTTTTTAAAGTGCAATTCAGAGCCAATTGCTGTCTTATTTCGATAAAAGTGCCCATTTTTTCATTTCAAAATATCTATAATTTCTTTTTTGTCATTTTCTCGACTTCTTTTTTTTACAACTTGCTAATTTGGCTAAAAATGCAGGGTAGTAAATTGCATACTACTCAACAAATGGAAAAGCGAGAAAATGACAAATTTTTCGTATTAATAGAAAATTGGTGAATTCACATTTTATATTTTTTAAAAGAAGATAAATCGAAATGCTTATCGTTTTACCTCACGAAAGAAACGAACTCTCAAAGTAAGAACATGTATAGTGACTGGTATATCAGCTTTTGCAACTAAAAATGGAGATTTAATTTCATCCGTAGTAAATGGTGTCGGAGCTGTTGCTTCTTCTGCAATTAGTATTACAGATACAATTTAAACATCTAAGGAACTAAAACAAGTACAGCTTTTAAAGAACAAAACATAAAAAAATTGAAGATAAAGCAAAACAAGAACTAGTAATTCCATCTAATAATCGTAAAAAATCATGGGATTTGGTTTTAAAATTTTTAAAATTTATAACTAAATAAAGAACAATTTAATCATGGCAGACAACATTAATAAATCGTTTTTTAAATTTATGAGCCAATGGAATATTATTATAATCGAAAAAAGCAAGACAATTTAGTAGTTGCTCCATCTACTTCTTCTGCTAGAAATTTAAATGTAGGATGTGGAATAATTACATTTGAAATTATAAAAATACTGCTTCTTTTCTTCT
>JAYRBW010100514.1:0-19606 GCA_036023295.1 Invenusta paracnida
TTACATAAAATTTATTAAAATAAAACGATTTTTTATATACGACGATTTACAGCGCGATGTATATGAAATCAATAAGAATCAACACGCTGTATATAATTACTCTATGGTCAATACATTGAGAATTCAAATGATGTACAATATTATGTCAATTAGAAATAAAAACGAATTTATAATTTTATCAAAAATATGAATTTTCACGAAAATCAGATTCTTTAATATGGGAAATTAAGAAAATGTTAATATTTCATTTTGTGACTGATCGTGCAATAAAAGATTTACATATTTTTCAATCATAGGTTAGCAGCAATTCATTGAGTATAGCAAACCTTTTGTGCTCAAATTTTAATAATTTTCAGAAGTAGCTCCCATACTATTTGTATATTAATATATAAATCATGTTATTAAGAAAATAATTAATTTTTATGGAAATGAATCCAATTGACGATGTCTAATGGAAAGTTTCTTAAAATGTGTTCCTACCGCATCGTCTAATTTCGCAAAAAATATTACTTTATATCAAAACCAAAACGACAGCGTCGCAAAAATGAAAGCCATGAAACGAGCTCCTGAAAAGCAAAAAGTTAAATGATGATATGTAGTACAGTCAATGAAGAAATTGATATAAAAAAGGCACCAAGATTTAATTCTTACAATGCTCGCTGTTTAAAATACATAAATACATTTAAACTCATTAAAGAACATGGGTATATTTAAACTGTAAAATTCTTTAAAATATGACAGCAAAAATTCATAAAAGTTTTTGGCAATAGCACATTTTTACACAAGCAATAAAACCCACGTGAATACAAAATTAGTTGTTTTAAGTAATCTAATTTTTATAACATAGAGCGTTTTCCGAAAGTGGAATCGTTAGGAGAGCTCTTTTTGCCGAAATACGAAACTTTTGGAGTGAACCCTATTTTTGTCGCTCCTTATTTTAAAATGGAGCATCAAACTTGAAATATATATTTTAAAGCAAATCTATGTAGAATACGAATTTTAAATGAATGGGTGTATACATTACATAAACGAAGAAAGTAAATATTATTTATGCAAAAACCAGGGAATACTTTAAGATATTAAAGTAGTCCCTGGCAAAAACATTCTTTAAAACACAAACTAACCCTTTTATTGTTATACAAATTCAAATATATTTTCGCGTTTCAATTTAGACACGCCAGAGGCGTCTCGAGTATCAGATACGTGACCTACTTAGTTTCTATGGCTACGCCGAACGACTACGACTTTGGGAATGAACGTTTCCTAAAGAGCGACATCGGAAACGTTAACGTTTCCACTAATTTGGAAAACCCTCATAGTAAAAATAATATAATTCATACCATTGCAAAGAATTTATTCAGAATTATTTGGTGATATTTTTAAGAATTTTACATTTCAGATATACATCTTACTTATTCATCTATATATCAATATATATATTTATTGTTAACAGTAAGCATTGTAACAATTATTTCTTGGCACTCTTTTTTAATCAATTTCTGCAATGGCTCTACTCGTATCCTCAATATCATTTTAACTTGTTGCTTTTGAGGAGCTGATTTCTAGGATTTCATTTTTAGGACACCGTCATTTTATTTTGATAATAATAGTAAGAAGAAGAAGAAGAAAAAACACTTTTTATCGTAATTAACCCTTTTAAAAAATATCTAGAAACCTTTTCAAAAGCTCAACTTATAGTATATTTTGTTCCTTATGAGAATAGGCCTATTTTTGACCACTAATTTTTAAACCCCTTTAAAAGTTCATATTAAGTATATTTTGTTTTTTAGCGCTTGGCGATTACGCTGGTACTAAAAATGAGCTTTTTAATGCATTCTAACCTGATTTATTAGAAGTCAAAGATAGGCCTATTCTCCTTAGCATTAATGACTAGCATCTCGCAAGCTAATTGCTGACGCTCTTGTTCTTGTTCTTGGCTTGACGATGCTACCGCCTTGTCTAATTAATAAATTGATAAGACTTTATATAAATAAAAGTGTATTTAGAAATTTTTTACTTCTATTATAATATTATAAATTAATTGTTTTAAATAAAAAAATTATTGTACCTATTAAATTGCAGTTGAATGTGGCAATAGTACATAAATAGTTAATGAAAAGAAATTTCTAGTATAAAAATCTAAAGACAAAATTTAAAAGTACAAAAGCAGTTATTTACAGCAGCCTCTCAAAAAATTTTACCATATTTTAAATCGAAGTAACATTTTGACCAAATTTAAATTAATTATATTATTGGCTAATTAAATTGTATTGATTAAATTGTAAAAGATGAAAAATGTAAAATTACTTTAAGCATGGTGTTTCATAATAAAAATACAGATGTCAGATAATAAATGTGCCTACTGATAAAATCAATAAATGCTTGTAAGTTAAAGTTAATATTTCAATTTATGCAAAATAGCGTGCGATTACAAAATGTAATGGCAAATTCAGGATTATCTTTATATAGTATATTATAAAATGTGTTTTACTATTTCGTATTATTCGATTAAGTAGTAATGTACCTATCTTTTAAAAAATGTAATAAAATAATGTTGTGTAATATAAAATTATCAATTTTGTTTACTGTATAGTGTTTTTGAAATACTAGTTTCTTGAAGCATATATGAGAAAATAATACAACATAATAAGATTTATTTGCAACATTAATTTAAAGTAGTTTTAGCCATGATATTTTCATTCGTATTTTATAATTTGAACTTAACTTATCTTTAAGTATACCTTCAAGTATTCTTGGTTATTTTAACCTAGGCGACTAAGCTTAATAATATCTATTACATTTAAATTTAATCAAATGAATACATTTATAATTTATACTAAACTATAGATGAAACAATACTAATGATTTCATAAACACATATCCCAATTTGATATTTATTTATTTTGAGTAGAATTATTTGAGAATATTTGTAGAATTTTGAGTTAGAGTAATATGCTTTTATTGTTTTAATATACATAATAAGGTAAGTATAATATACTGATATTACGAACAACAACATTTACAATAAATATCAAAATAACATATATCTATAAACTGTTTCATTTTAAGTTTTATTGGTTGATTAAGTCTGTTTAAGTTAGGTATATATTTCAAAGAAATGTATTATTTCATCAGTGGAATATATAAAACTATTATTAACTAATTAATAATACCCAACAAAGTCTTTTTCACACATATAGAATCTAACTTTATATTCAAGTATCTTTCTGTTTTAAAAAGCTAATGCTTGATGTAAATTCAGTAATTACACATTTATAAGAAGTAAAGCAATGAAGTTATGTGACATATTTTTATATACTAACCATATGAACACCGATATTCCTCATATAAAAATTATGAATTACCTTAGATCTCAATTTTTAAAAGATGATATTGATGAGTTTGGGTGTTGATATCTACTTGATTCTATTCGTATTGATGATGATGCGACAGACACCCAACAGTTTTCAGATATCCGAAACTTCTATAGAGTTAAATATTTTGAGATTATTGAAATTATTGAAATTATTACTATATGTAAAGCCTCTCCCCCGCCCCATTTTTCAGTCGCTTCGGCGTCTTCAATATACTGCTAGAATTATACTTATAAAAGAATCGAAAAATACTCACCTTATATTTCTATTATGCTGATATTAAAAAGGGGAGACAACCTTTTGAATACACCCTTTTGAGACACACAATATAAGCCAAGGTGTTATTATAAATAATGACATATACGCATACGGATGAAACGAAATGGATTAAACCACTACTGCTATATCTATGTTGGTTCTACCACTCTTCAGCTTAGACATTAAGATTAAGAAAAATTTCAGTATCCAATATTGCACTTTTATACTTACTTAACACTTAATATTCTTTGCGAAAGTAAAATATGAAGAGTGAACAAAGATAACGACACAAATCTCTCTCGCCCTTTACTCTTTAAATATATTAAATGCCAGTTTCTTAAGATTTTTACTTTTCACTCTTCATATATGTAGCTTTGTGCAACAGGCCTCGCGACATAAACATTGGTCAATTGTCAAAAATAGATGAATAAAGATAATAAAAAATAGTAAACTAACTAAATAGAGATTTTGGTATTCCTTACTTCAAGTTAACTTTTTTATTAAATTAACGAAATAATATAAATTTTCAATGTTATTTTCTATTGATTTCTTTTTCTGAATATATGAGTAGTATAGGCTTTCCCAATCAAATTTAAACATTGTTGTAAGTAAATCTAACTTAAATATTTTAAATTTAAATCGCCAAAACACGCAATAGTATCCCAGCGATTTGTTTCATTTAAATTTTATATGAAATTATGGTACTATAGAATTAAAAAATATAAATTTAAAAAATGTAGTATGTACACAACCAAATTTGGCATGCGTTAATTAGGTCTTTTTTTGTCTGTAATTGTTAAATCTTTATATTTATATTTATTTATTATGAATTTCCATAAATATCATTTTAGGAAAAGTTGACAAAATGGACAAAAATCGGATATAGATATATTTAAACAACGGCAGATTGTCCAATTAAAGATGCTTGCAAAAACAAAAATATTTTTTTACGAATTTTCCTAAATTTCTCCTTTGTATTTTTAAATTGCTTATAAATATACTGAAGTATTGTTAGCCAAGTGTTAACAAAAACACGTTGTAGACTGACTAATTAATTGAAATAAACGAAGTTAAAATATGTATAGTTGTAATAGTTGTAATAATAATTGCACTAATAGCTGTAAGCTGTTAATATCATTTAACATGGAATAACTCCTTAATTAATCATTTAAAAATTAGAATTCCAACATTTTTTACATTAAATATTGTTGATTAAGTATATGTATGGTAAAACATTATAATACACTATTTTGATTAATAAAAAAATAACTGAATATTTGGTTCTACGTTTCATAACAATAATTTTTAAACTAACCAATACTTATCTGAAAATCGTGATAAGCTTGATTCTCAAGCGATATGGAATTTAATTAATATTTGGACTTAAAGAATTACATAACATTTAATTATTAAAATTAATATTTTTGTTTAATGATTAATTTGATTATTAAGTAATATTGAATTATATTGATATTTGGAGTTAAAGAATTACATCACATTTAATTGTTATAATGAATATTTATTCCACTAATTTTGAAATAGGCAGCAGTTAAGATCTGTAAATTACAAAAAAAATTATTAGGCATAGGTACCTACACAACAGTTGTGTACCTATGCCTAATAAATTGTTTTGGTTTATTTAGATTAAATATATATGTGTCTATTATATGTGCATCACTGTATCATGTGTATTCTCAGAAGTCATATGAATGTGACATGTTGCATGAAGCAAGGAGACAATAATCTGTGGGGCAGTCAAGTTGTTTTCATAATAACGCATTTTTTAGATTGTCGGAGGTACCTGAACAGTAAATATGCACACGTGCTACAGCAGAAATAAATGTTATTACATAATGACCCGTCTATGTATAGTATTTTCATTGACTGGTTATACTACGCATAAAAAAGCTCATTAGGCTATAATTTTGTTTTGCAAAATCAAAATCAGTAAAAAAAAAATATAAAACTTAATCTTCAAATGTTACTAAGTCAATAACTTAAAAGTTTCAACGTCTCAAGCATGTTTCTTTTAAAATCAAGTTGTGTGTTAATGTAAACAATTTGCTTTTAACTGTGAACACTTTTCGCATGATTATTGGATGATTGCTACCTTTACTTGCTGTATAGAAAGGCTTGGAGAGATTGAGAATTGTAGACAGGAGCAAACATCCCTTTCAAATTTAAAATACAACTCTTATTATATATGTCTTGTAAATGTATATTTTAAGTATTTATGCAATATAGTAGCAATTATTTAAACGTTTAGATTTGGATTGCTGCAGCTAAAGCTATTCAAAAACTACCAATAAACAAAATTCCAGTTTGTCAGTGTAATAATAATTTGTAAGCTCAACTAGATAGGTCATCTCTTCCGTTGTTCTACCTTTATACCACACAGTCTATTAATATTACTTACAAACAATACAATTCTTTTATTCATAAATATTTAGATCCAATTGATAACAAGTAATATTGTTAGACGATAAACGCAGTGTTCGCAATTAATTAACTTAGGCTGCGATTTAACTGTACGTAGACTTTAAAAATGGTTTCACACATACACGGTATACACCATCCCTCTTCTCAGTCAATGAAATGTGATCTTGCATCTGGATTGTGTTCTTTATTAGTTATTTCTGCGACTTTACAACTGCGACTTTACAAATGCGAAAAGCACACGACTTGGGGGCATATTACAGTATTTTTTTCCGTATTTTACTGAATTTCCGTATTACCTTGAAAGGACCAGAATAAGGAATTTCAGGGGGTTTTCGAGCGTGTTTGATGCGGACACAAACATTCATAAGCAATGAAAATACCACAATACAAAAGGTAAGACTTGAAACTAGTTATCACCGAGAGCACAGATAAATAAATTTAGGCTACAATATATTATTTTGACTTTTCCATGGGTTTGAGGGGTGGTATGTTCACGTCTTGATTCGGCGGAACTCAAAGCGTTAATTGAGGCTTTGAAAAAGGACGCTCGTGCTTTAGTCAGGAGATTCAGCGGATGATGAAGGCGTCTGCCACTGTCTATGCGGGGATGTCTGATAGAGGAATTTTAGCGCGCTAAAACTTGTAGCGGTCGATAAAGAGCTATATATAGGAGTAGCGACCAGCTGCGGTTGGTGGAGGTCCCATAATGTCTAAGCGAATGATCTCAAATCTCAAGTATACCACAGTATTATGACCACCTGCACATGCTTGTCCGATGGCAAAAGATGGTAAATAGAACAACGAAAAGAATTTTAAGAAAGCGAACTGGATTGAATTTACTAGGTCATCCGAGGAAAGAATGGCGTCGGTGAAGGAAACTTGGTGCCAAGAAGGGAAACGAAAATTACTAATTTATTTACGAATGTAGCTATCAAAATCTACCGAGAGGTTGCAGGAAGGAAATATACCATATTGGAACGATGAGGTCAATACTGTAAAGAACAAAAAATAATAATAAGGACTACCAATTGTGAGGAGGATAAAATCTGGTGGATTAAAGCAGGTCACAAAGCACACAGGGCCCATAGAAGAGACTAAAAATAAGATAAATAGATATTTGCTGCCAGGCGCGTAGCCGTGGCGCTGGCGTAGCCAGGCGCTGTTGCGGCGCATGCGGTCGCAACAGATGACATTTTAAAGGCTCAGCCTACTAAGGACCTTAGCTATACTACAGACATCATTTAACTGAGGAGAGTGATTAATTTATGGATTAAAGAACGCAACCTACGACCCAAAGGACAGTAATTACTATGACAAAGGTTAGCAGCACCACTGACAAACTAGAGAAAAAAGATTTAAGGACAAATAGAAGGCAGATACGTATTCCAGGTATTACACTTCGGTATGCAACTTTCACACGAACAGGGGAAAGATAATAATCATAAAAGAAAGGCTGTAGCATGAGAATAAACCTTGTACGAACTGTTTAGAAAACAGAAGTAGTAGGTGTAGCGACTTTCAGAATCAGGAAACGAACAGTGAAATCATTAAAATGAAGAATGGCAAAGCCGCCAGATAGGACAAAATACACACGAAGATGGCAAATACTTGGGACCCAGAAAATCAATAAAGATCAAAGTGATCTTCAAAAGGTCGTGGAGGATAGGTATATATAGTACTTGCCAGCTGGAGAATAGCCACCATTATCCCAAAAACCAAGAAGCGGAAGGGTCTGAGCATGATTGGTAGCTAAAGACCATTCAACTTAACGAATCACCTGGTTAAATAAATTGAGCAAATGGCTAGGTCATGGTTATACTTTATGATGGAGAAGGCGGGGATGGTGTTGAATAACCAAACAGGATTACCGGCGGACCGGTCAATTGAGTCAGTTTCTGGTTTACAAATGAATCAGAGTAAAGATCGACACAGTTCATAGCAAGTTCTACAGCTTTAGTAGAGGTCTATTACAGGAAAGTATACATGCATCTATAAAGCTCTTCTTTATATGGATCAGTGGCATTGACAATAAGATGACGAAGACAATAGTCAGGTTTCTTTTCGCCACTTATTTACTGATCACCTCCCATAAGCGTTAAGGTCAGTAAAGCCATAAAACAGTCAAGAAGTAGTACATGGCCTTGATCACTGGGAATCAAAATGGAAACAGAAGTTATCAGCGGAGAAATTGAAAAAATATTGTTTACTACATTATCAAAATAAATGAATAAAGAGGTACTCATCATGATCGGTTGTAAAATGATCAAGACCCACAAGTTATGTAAAGTTCCTATGTGTGACGCTGGATTGTCTGTTAAATTTCAGAACATATAATAAGGCGCAGGCAAACAGAATTAGTGTTAAAAGGATAATCTCATTGTCCCACTCAATTGATTAGATTAATTATTTCAAATCCTTACCCGCTTGAGAACGCGAAATCAGCTGTTTAAAAGGCCACATTTTGATTGATTTATAAAGTCATATTTCTTTAAATAAAAGTGTCTATTTCAATTTTTATCCACGAATACAAATTCTTGCATACTCTACCAATCTTTAAAATATAAATGGAAAGAAGTATGGCCTCAGTAAATACTGTCATAGTAAGTAAATGGTAAGTAAATACTGTCATAGTAAGTAAATGGTAAGTAAATACTGTATGAGAAATCTAACCTGAGCTCTTTGTTTTAGTGCGATTTAAGCACATGACCTTCTTTTTCTGAAAACATTAAGACACCATTTTCAACAGTATGCAATTGTTTACTCCCTTTATTAAGTTGTTGTTCTACAGATTTATTTACAATATATTGGCATTTTTTAAGAGAGTGCTTTTAGAGATTTGACATAAAGACATCAATGCATTTCAAATATTATTTTTAGATCTTATTTATATTTAGGACCAGGCGTTACTTTTGGATTTTTCTGAATAAGTAAATATGTATATATATATACATTTATTTAAAAGGTGCTTTCTACTATTTTAAAGTTTACTTCGTTATTGTGTGATTGCTTAGTTGACAAAAAGAAATCAAAATCTAATCAGAGAGGGGGTGAGTCAAGAAAGAAGACGACAGGCGGATTTCTACGCAGGGGATCTTCCTGGTTTCATGGAAATAAAAAGAAACAGAAACTAAAAAGGACATGCAATTTAAAGGGTGTTGTAATGCAGCCCTGGAATAGCATGTCTGGTTTGTTTACGTATTCCTTTCTTTCGAATCTTTTAATTATATTAATAAAAACATAATGTAGATATTAAATTACTATTATTTTCCGGTTGAACTGACATTTTGTAGTTCTAATTTATGTATATATTGTAAAAGTTATAATTTTATTAACTCTGTGTGTTCGATTAAGGAAAATTTTACGCTGGAAAATTATATCGATTGTACATAGTTGTTGTTTCCTTTACATTAAGTCTAAAGACAAAAGATGCAAATTCGTCTTTAGTGGTGCTAGTTATCATTTCTGAATTGTTTAGTCTATTTTGAACGTCCCACCTTCAAACTGACGAGTTTCCCTCGTCCAAACTGTCTCCATTGTGCCTTTAGTAATTGTTAATTCGGGTTAGTTTTCTAAATAACAATAATAAATTGTACTTGAAACTATTAAAACAATACAAATTAAAGAGTATATAAATTATTTTCAATAAACATTGAGCAATTTACTCAAAAATCAGGTAAACAATCTAGATAATATTATAAAATTGATAATGAACAAGCTTGGCGTTTAGTACGAAGTATAAAATGTATTATTTTTACCTAAACTAAGAGTAAACTTTTGAACATAATCTAACAAACAATTATTGTTTAACTGCATAACACAGTATTTGTTTCATTATATTCCCCTGTCCATTAGATCTATTGATGAATGGCGATGGGAGTGAAACAACGGTCAACTTTCTCACCGAAATCATGGACCTTCTTCTCGACTATCTCGGCAAGATGAACGACCGGAACACCAAGGTCCTTGACTTCCACCATCCTCATCAACTCAAGGAGTCCCTTGGCCATTGTCTAGATATCCCGGAGAGCCCACGCGATTTGGAACAGATCCTCAGCGATTGCAAAGAAACTCTCAAATATGGCGTGAAGACTGGTGAGTTCCAAATCATGACTATACAAATTACGAAATTTGGAATGTACAATAGAGGCAATGCAACGCATTGTTAGCTAAATTAAATGTAAGTGTATATATTAAAATAATTTTCTAACACGCTTTTATGTGTACCAGAATAACAAATCTAATAAAATTATTCAAAGAAAATTCCTTTAAATGAATAATAATTTCTAAAATATACTCGTTTTAAAGGGTTTTATCTATGAATATTGTTTAAAAATACATATCTATAAATTTATTTTTCCTTTATTTTATATTATCTGTTTATTAAGAATATACAAGTGCTTAATTAATTATTAATTGGGCTATAAATGAAACTTTTCTTGTGACTATTTTTGAGCTGTACAGGTTAAAATTATCTATAAAAATGTGTTAAGTAATACTGCAAATGTAATCGACCTTGCAATTTTTTTTAATGAATACTATGATACAGATATTACTTTGATTTTGAGTAAAGGATTATGATTTAAAATAAATAACTATAAATGTATTATTTAGAAAATATGTCCATATTTATTTAAAAAGTAACCCATACAAATCTAACTATATTATTAGGCCACGCAAAAGATAATACTGTCAATTCTAGATTGAGGAGAACTATCAAAATAGGAAGAAATCACTTCATAACAGAATATTATACAGTCTCAATAGAATATAAAATATTAATAGAAAGAAACTTTTCGATGAAGATTACACTTAATATTATCATCTATGCACTTCTTTGAGGTCTATTTATGATTGACTCTTTGTAATAATCACATCTAAATAATACAATGAAATATTGCATACTATCCTTAAGGGGACGTCAAACGCTTCCAGAAATATCGTTAGCCTGTTAACAGTTACACGGAAACAAATTACCGGTATATTTAATTATTCTCTATTATTTTTTAATGTCACTTGAAAGTTTGCACCGCTTCGTATAAGGTACAAATTATATTTTTAGGTGTTTGTAAAAAAGCTGCAACAATTTGCTTTTGCCAGGTCATCCACGGTTTTTCAATCAACTATCCAGCGGCTTGGACATCATTGCGCTTGCTGGAGAATGGCTCACCGCAACTGCTAACACCAACATGTAAGAAAAGGCGAAGGACTCAACTGAAATTAACTGATAATTTGATATTGGAGTCTATAAGCATGTTTTCATCAATATGTATGAACAAAATGCAATTATTATAAGTACTTTGTGTTGGCTTGTAGCACCAGTTATCATTAATTATTGCTCTTGTTCAAAGTTATCCCTTAAATTCATTACGCTATATGCATTCAGTTAATTGACTTTCTGAATTATTTTGCGGAATATAAATTAAAAATGGAATCAGAAAATATTGCTTTATTTATGTAGAAATAAATATATCAAGAATTAATTCTTCTTTTGAAATTGCACCATGATTATATCAAAATCGATGCATCGTGTATTCAAAAATCATTATATTTACTCTCTTAATCTCTTAATGATATAGCAGTTATTTAAATTATAAACGCTTTTTATTTTAAACTTTGCCTAATTATATTTTTGAAATCCCCTTTACTCACAAAATGTTTAAAAATATAATAACTTCATTTATTTGACTTTATAGCAAACTACCTTTATTAAAATATTATTATTTTCACAAAAAGTTTTGTCAAATTTATTTTTTCTATTTCTATTTATAGTTTGTAATATTTGTTTTAAATATTTATTTGGACAAACTTTGAAATATTTTTATACATTTGCAATAATGTGATCTAAAATATGATCTCAATCCACATAATGGCTGTCCTACTGACAATGTAAATGATTTATTACGATTATTTACTCTGCAAACTTGTTATATTTTTGCACAGATTTTCACTAAAAAATTACATAAATATAGAAACATTTCTGTATGCATTACTATAATACGAGTAAAACAATATATTACAAATATTCACATATATTTAATTTACGAATATATAATAAATACAATTTGAGTACTCAAATATGCAAATAACCTTTGACAACTATTTGTGGCTTTTTTTAATATAATATTTTTATTTTAATCGTGTGGCCTTTAATTTGGTATAGTATTTTTCCTTAATTCATAATATTTTGATATTTTGACATTTTGACATTTAATTAGATAAGTTTAACCATGTTGCATATGTATTATATATATACACATCATGTTTTATAACTATAAATAATTTAGCTTTCGACATGTATAAGAATTGGTTTCTGGATAAACAAGTATAGATTAATATTACAATAGAATTGCCATTTAGTGAAAATTTATTAAGTTTAACATACAAATATAGAAATCATAAATGTGTGTAAGCTACCCTTTAAAACGATTAATACAAAAATAATTATAGAAATCATTTAAATTGGATAAACATTTATTTACAAAAATCATTTACTACTTAATGAATATTTCATTAATACACAATAAAATTTAATGGACCTAAAAACCTTCGTTTTGTATTCTAAAATATATAATTTCTCAAAAGTTCAATACATTTATGAACAAATTTTCAACTGAAATATCTCCTTCTCTCAGTTTTCTTGTAGCGTGACTGTTAACTGAGACAGAATATCTTAACTATTCACATGCAACTTATACCTATACGATACATTTATATTTGGGCGAAATTTTAGTTAAAAGCCGCTGGACCTACCCTGTTTTCTTCCAATAAATGATTACCTATATTGTTTATGTCAGGTTCACCTACGAGATCGCTCCAGTGTTCACGCTGATGGAAGAGGTCACATTGCAGAAGATGCGGGAGCATGTTGGTTGGCTCGAAGGAGATGGGATATTTGCTCCTGGTGAGTAGATATGTGAACCAATGATATTCGGCCATTCTTCTTCGTTTTATTCCTTATCGAAGGCGTTAGTTCTTTTGCACCCTCGTCTAGAAAAAGTATTTAATGACTCTTTCTGAGAAAAGAAAAGGTCAATAACTTATGCAAGTGTGCATGTTATATAGAAGTCGGAAAGGGGGTTTAGATGGGCTTTCTAAAACAGAAAAATGAAATTACGGCCCATTGCTAAACAGCTTGCAATTCTTATGTTCAAATAATATAGTTTACAGATAGACATTCTAATCATTTTATAATTTATAATGACTATATAATTTATAATGATTTTTAACGATAGTTTGTACTTTCTTCATGATCATGACCTCTGAACGTCTAAAAATGTGAGATTATACTCACACTATAATATGGCAACTTTAGTTCAGAACCAAGTAACATTTATTAACTTATTTAACCACAGTATTTTGAAATGACCTTGTTAATTCTTTTGATAATTTCAGGAGGTGCCATCTCAAATCTGTACGCTGTACTTGCAGCGCGCTATGATAAGTTCCCTAATATCAAGACAGATGGAATGTCGAATGCCCCTCGTCTGGTTATGTTTACATCGGAACATGTATGTGTTGTATGCTTACTTCATTATTTTCTCCTAGCATAATAAAAGCAAATTAAACAATAATTTCGTCAATTAGACAAAATATCTATATATTTTGTAGTAATGATATAGCTCTTAAACACTATATTTCCTGCGTAATGATATACATAAATTTTATAATATATAAAATTAAAAAAATATATCTTAATTTTTTAACAGTTTTAACAATATCATTGACGTTTCAAAATGTAATGCATTGAGCGAAATAAACTTTATTATTATAATAATTATATAATAATTAGTATATAGTAATTGCTCTGATTACGTTAAAAAAAGATAGCCGCTAAATATACTTTAGCTGGTGATTAGAACTATAGTTTTTACCAAACCTGTTTAATATTATAAATTGTAACAACACAAATTGAATAGAAAGAACAGTTTGACATTTATGTCAAAAATCAATGAAGGATGATTATATTAAATATAAATTACACGTATTTATAAAAATTGATTAAATAAAAGAAAGAATACAAAAGCCAGTGACTGTAGTGTAAAATTTAATTAATAATTTTATGAATATATACACATTTTTGGAAGAGCTCTTCCTTCATTAGGTGATGAGAAGATGATTATATTCAGGTTCTCAAAGGAAGAGACAAATTTCACTCGTGATACATTTGTCTGCAGCCACCGACTTTTGTTTTCTTTCTATATTTTTATACAGGTACCCATGGATATATTTTGAATAATATGATTTAAGTTTTATTAGCAATTTTAATCAACATTTTACACTGTACATATTCTAAAAACATATTTTTCGAGTAGACTTTATCCCATCATTTATGTACTTCGTATATAATCTATCCTTCTAATATATTATTGTGGAATACAACATAATGTTCTATGAAAAATGCAATATATAAAACTAGGCTATAATAACTGCCGCAATTTGTTAATGTTTTTCACTTGCATCAGGCACATTATTCAATTGAACGAGCAGCCGCGATTTGTGGCATTGGAACGGAGAATGTGAAGATGGTGAAATGTGACAATCGGTAAATGCTGATCTAAGATTCTATATACGGCAACAAAGATTGCTACGAAAAATTAATTATTGCGAATATGCTTTGAAGCATTAGAAGTTACATTCAGATAACTGAGGTTAATTTATATCACCTAATCCATATAGATCACCTGTCGATAGCGTTCGAAATTAACCAGTTCAGGAATTCATTATATGTAGAGGCTCAGCAAAAAAATTGAAATTTACAAAATTGTACGGCTTTATTTATAAAATCAAGCAAGTAAGCGTATATTTATATAAATATTATATTACTATAAACATATTGGCTAGCTGTACCACGTATTTCTATTTGTAGTATAGATTTTGTATTCAAATACTTTCTTAATACCATAATTTTCGATAATTTAAAGTGTTTTGTATAATACAATGTGTTATATGCAAAATGTTTTGCAATAATCTAATCGTCGACTATTGTTTTTAATTTTTAAATAATAATAAACACAGTTCATTTTAAAGTCTTATAAAATTTTAAATAACAATATATATAGCTTTGCTTTGCTTTCCTAAATATTTATTCTTTTAAATTTTGTGTTTAAACTGGTTTTTCTGATGATCTTAAATTAGTAAAAAATGGACAATATATTGACTACAATAACCAATTTAATATATAAGATAATATTTTGGATAGAACTATTAGTATAATATTGTAAAATATTTTGAGGCAATATGAGCAATATTATGTAGCCTTTGCATCAAATAACACCATAAATTGTTAAAATTTTGTATAAAATTAATTTTAATTTTTTCAGACTACTAACATAAACCAGTAGTGTTTCAGAGAATGCTAGCCCGACTTATTTCCTAATAGACTACAAATATCCACTATCATTGCGTATATATTGTAGAGGAAAGATGATTGTGACTGAACTGGCCAAGGCCATCGATAAGAGTCGTGCCGAAGGTGGTGTTCCCTTCTTCGTGAGTGCGACATGTGGAACCACGGTCTTGGGTGCCTTCGATCCTATCGATGATCTTGCTGATCTGTGTGCTCAACAAAATCTTTGGCTGCATGCTGATGTAAGGAGGAAAATTAGTTATATACTTTTATACATTTAAATAATTTGAATTCAATTTTTCATTGACTTTATTACCATTCAAGGAATAGTTGAATTCAGCAATAGTTGAATTGAGTTAATATAGGCTATAACATAAATTAAAATAAATTATGTTATGAAAGTATTTTATTTCACTGTATTAGTACCTATTATATTTTATGTTTGAATGATCCTTGTAAGGAAAACATTTAAAGTGGTATATAAAATAGGTATATACCTACTCTACCGCTTTCACGTATAGTTGATATGAAAATCGTTTGTAATCAGAGATTTATTTCTTATTTACTTACAGGATGTTACTAAAATAAGAACCGAATAAAATTGTCATACCAGGGATTACTTTAATGTTTGTATTATATTTGTTTAATATGTCTGTCCAACCTTGATGTCAAATTCGTTGTTCAATGAAAATACTATTTATAAAGCTGAATATGTAATCTCGTTTATAATGTACAAAAATTGTTATTCTTTGTTGTTAAATAATAATAATTTTTTTCTTGGAAGTAAATAAAATAAGTCATCTAAGTTTTTCAAAAATTTAAAAGTATGTCATTCGGTATTTAATGAATATTTGTGTATCCGTTTAACTTCTTGTCCAGTGCGCATGGGGAGGCGGTGTCATTCTTTCTCAGAAGCACAAGCACTTGGTTAAAGGGATCTCTCGAATGGATTCCATCACCTGGAATCCACACAAGGCCATGGGGGCTACACTCCAATGTTCTGCTATCTTGATGCGTAAAACGGTAAGATATTATCTTCTGATATCTTTATTAGTACATAATTATTTCAATTTTATAATTATTTTCGTTCTAATTTAGAATAATTAAAAAAATGTTGCAAGTGAATACTAGCTATATTTGATTGGCACATTTACCTACAGAAAATGAGCTAACAAATTCTACGTAACAATTTTGTTAGTATGTAAACTATATTTAGTTTTTCTTGTTTATGTTTGTTTTCATGAAGTTTAAATTTCTGAAAACTTATATCTTGAATGAATACAAATTCCCTAAAATATCACCTTTACACTATGCTGATATTAATTACAAACTAAATTGTAGGATTAATGAAATATTTTGTAAGGAAATATTTGTTATGCGCAAATATATCTTAACACATTATAGATGTTGTAATTAATGCATAATGATAAATAATAAAAATTAATAATGTTAAATATTAATATTAAATATTCATTATAGAAAAACACATAAGGTATTAAATTATGTAACTCATTTAAGAAAATGTCCAATTCTCTGTCTTTTTTGTGTTCCAGGGAATACTCTCCGCCTGCAACTCCATGCACGCGACCTACCTGTTCCAGAAAGATAAACAGTACGATACGAGCTACGATACTGGTGACAAGACTATCCAATGTGGTCGTCACAATGACGTCTTCAAACTGTGGCTCATGTGGCGTGCTAAGGTACCTATACCTACCTACCTCGAGGATATTCGAGGATATTTTTATGGGCAAAATTGTTTACCAACAAAGAAGTTGAACAGGTTTTATTTATACCTAAACCTTTATTAAAGAGATTATAAGCTACTTTTAAAGAATAGATCATTGTAATATCTACACGTTATAATTATTAATTTTATAGTTTAATCAAAAGTGAAGGTATACATATGATTCTGATTAAATTGAAGTACTCATATAGGATATTTATATTAAAAGACTGGCGTGTTTTTTATGAACCACAATGAAACTATATACCATAGAAAGTAATCAATATACTATACTTACATAGAATGGCAATCCTTTGAAAATCTGCATTTTGCAAATATAATCAATGTATATTATTTTAAAAAATTAAGTATATGCCAACTCATTTACATAATATTATAGAAAAAATGTTTAAACATATAGCAGTAAATCTTTTTACCGGTCTATTTTATCACGTTAATTAAACATTTGGAAAAGATCTTTCTTTTTTACCACAAACTTATTTCTTCAAATTGTTACGTCATTTTTTTCAGATAGTCAATCTATGTATATAAAGTAGAGCAAATATCTATGATATCAGAGGCGGATCCAAGGGGGGGCCCGAGGGGGTCCGGGCCCTCTGCGCCTTTTGGTGATTAAATCAATTGCCTGTTTCAAAAAGTCTTGTAAATACTAAATACAGGGTCGTATGCATCCTTAAAAGTCTGTACAAACATTATTAGGGTCTTTAATATTTATTGACGAAAAATTATATGAAAAACAATGGAAAGTTAACAGAAAGTTATAAAAAACGAATAAATTTAGACATATATAGGAATTTTACACGTAAAAAAATCAGCTGTTTTCTTTTGCCAACAAAGTCATTCACGTGCGCTGATTGGTTAATTTTTATAAAGTGATATGCGCAGTATTGATTAGTTCGTCGATTACAGCTATCTGCGTGTGTTAATATTAACCGTAGCATATCTAGAGTTTCTATTGAAATATGTGGTGTAAACTAAAAATCCCGCTAATAGTATATGTAAAGAAATATTTGCATTTTTATTGGTTCTCCCACGCTAACTATTGATTGCATTACACTTATCATCGTAGTAGCTACTACACGCCTATGCACACGAGTTTGTTTTTTGTTTAAATTCGTTATTTATAATTGTTTACATTATATTTAGTTTCGATTTCACAAAACGTTGTACAGGTAAATACTATATTTCATTAATTTATAATCCTTACTTTTGTCATGTAATATCAAAATGTTTGTACGTATTACAGGGGTTGGTTTAAGTTGCAGAAAACAAAATTCCATCATGTAATTAGAATGTTATGAGCAAAAATGTCATTATGCTTGGTTCCTAGATCAAAAATGACTCTCTTTAAATTTTAATAAAAAAACTGAAATGTTTACATCTAAACACCCCACTACGCAATTTTTTTTCAAATATACCTAATTTGTAATTCTCTTTCGAATGGCGAAGTCCATTTAAACCTAGGATGTACCGTTTATGCTGTAGAGGCATATCATTATTTTTTATTAAAAAATATAGAAATTTTATAAATTACTAAAAAGTATCAAAACTTATAAAAACGGCTTAACATACATAGATCTTGTCAGGAATTAAATGTCTTTTTTTCAAAGTATACAAAATTAAAGTAGCTATCGATTGGTAGTATTTTTAATGCTATAATAAACATGATTTTATTCAATTTTCAGATATGCCATTAAAACGGAAGAAATCGGGCGCAGAGGTGAGAAGGGCTAAGGCAAGGAAGGAACTTGTGGAAGAAACGCAGTCAAACCGATCGGTCTCTGAATTTTTCTTGCCGCCCTCTGGCACAACGACGCCTTCTCCTGTCATGTCTGCAGGCACAGTAATGACAACAACAACCTCCTCTGTCACCTCTTCAGGCGGGACCACTGGGACGACGACCTCTGTTACCTCTTCAGGCGGGGCCGCTGGGACGACGACCTCCGTTACCTCTTCAGGCGGGACCACTTGGACGACGACCTGTTACCTCTTCAGGCGGGACCACTGGGACGACAACCTCTGTTACCTATTCAGGCGGGACCACTGGGACGACGACCTCTGTTACCTCTTCAGGCGGGACCACTGGGACGACGACCTCTGTTACCTCTTCAGACGGGACTGCTGTCTCCTCTGCTACCCTTATCTCCAACTCGGCACCAACTGTCACTGATCCAGTTCAACTTAATACCATGGATCTTAATCATGCTTTGATGAAAGCACAATATTCTGATGCCGAGCGTTATGAATATATCAAAAACAGTAATTGTAATCCATTGATTTTCCCTAGTCATCAAGAAGGAAATCGAAAGCGTTCATTTCAAGCATCATGGCTTGCAAGCAACCCTTCTTGGCTGCGTTATTCAAAATCAGCTGATGGTGGCCTTTGTTTGCCATGTGTTCTCTTTTCAAAATCAAACCGATCATGTGCTTTGGTAACGAAAC